>JASGXE010006367.1:0-22624 GCA_030068105.1 Sinentomon sp. SZTP_YWyxl
AAAAACTTTCATTTTCCACCTTTCTTTTCTCCAAGGTCAAAATTCTTCTGACCCTTCCCTTCTCCGATGAAGGTTTCTTTCAATGAAACTTTGTGCTTTATTATCCAGGCACGAGTCCTGTAATCATGTCCATCCTAGTATCAACTTTGCCGGTGGGACCTCCGTTAACGCTTTTTCAGCATGAGGACTGAAAAAAATTATTAAAACTCGAGTTTATAGGAGTGTAATGTACATCTAATGTAAAATCAGAAAGTTAAGCCAGAAACGCAAGCCAATATACGGAAGTCCATAATGTTCAACTGTTTGGTTTGAACTATAGAGGGCTCCACAAATTTAACAGAAGAAAAATATCGTGCCCTCATCTAAAATCATCATCAAAAATCATCATAAAAAATCATCAAAAATCATCGTAGGTTTCATCTCGTCTTGCAGTGATCGATGGAAAAAATCTTTTCAGAACTTTTCCGTTTTTCCGTTAGTAAAGTCACATCGAAAATTAACAGATTTCGATATTGTTTAAATAATTTCCAACGAGCAAATCAAAAATTCAAATTTGCGAAGAAGGCTACAAGAAGCCAGCCCGCGGAAAATTTTTTTGGAGCCGATAGTTCCGGCAGCCTAGTTTGAGAAGCTTCGGCCGCACCAGCCCAAAGGCGAACCTTTTCCCTAAGCAAATATTTCCATCACGAAATCTACGTAGCGATTTTGCTTCGGGAAATTTTACCGATTCAGAGTGGTCTGCGACTGACACGGCCGTTCACCGTCCGTCACAGCCCATTACCTAAACGCGCGGCCCATTCTGTCTCTTTCGAGACAACTGAAAAGGAGGTTTTCGATTCTTTCGGCAAATGTCACTCGAAAATTGCAAGCAATTTTTTCGTGATGAGCCTGCGAAAAGTGCAAGCACACGCTGTCCCCAAAATCCAACGAAGAAATTTTCTTGAATTGAATTGAATTTGTATATTTTTGGAGTCGCCTCCTTTCAATATTTACAGCACAAAGATGGTCAATTTGCAGAAAATAAACAATTTCCAAAGGGAAGAACAAATTTGCGACCAGATAATGCATACAGCTAAGTCGAACGCAACAAGGTTATCTACACTAACAAGGATCATTGGTAGAAGGCATTAGCGAACAGATGGACTTGATGCCTTAGCTTTTACCCATCGACGGTGCCTCTCAGTATGGAGTGGCAATAAACTAATTTCCATGGGATTGTTCGCTTCAAGTGGTACGGAGCCGATTCTTATGATTGTGAGAAGAGTTGTTGGTTCAGATTTGATATCAAACGAGCGGTAATAGAGTACCTATGAAGTTACAAAATTCTCAAAAATCGCCATCCATCTTTTTACAAATTATTTGTCTCCCTCATCAAAACTGCAACAACTGCATCAATGCTGAACTGCCCCAAAATGCTCAAAAGCTGCAACCCACACTAACCTCTTTCAGTGAAATTGCATAATGCAGAAATTTTGCAGGAGCAGAAAACAAAAAGTGGTGGGATACAACAGCAGTCTTCGCAATCATCAGTAACACGACTTGGCGTGGCAGTTTGCAGGAGCAGTTTTAGCGGACCCGACTGGACAGCTGGGCGGACCACCCGACAGGGTGATGAGGATCTCCGTGCACTGGAGTCTAAGAACTTTTGCAATTTCATGGTGCATTTCGAACATTTTTACACACCACTTTGGCACTTTCCCTGACAAATGTATTGTTTGAGCGGTCGAGGGTGGCAGAATTCCATGCTGGTGCCGTGGTGGAAAAAAAGAAAAGTGGGAAGCCATCAGTGCCTCGCCATGCTTTTGCTTTGTACAGGGTGTCTGGTAAATTCTTGGCAAAAGTTTTCAGACGTCTGTATAAAGACCCAGCCGTTTTTGCCAGCAGATACATTTGGAAAATTGGTCTTCCATTCAGCAACATTTTTTGCGGGGAGCACATGTTGAAATTATTACTTTTTATCGCATCATGGCTTTCTGCTGTGCTCATGACCATATCAAACCCTATATCCAGAAAAGTTCACCTATCAAACCATGCGTGTGTCTTTGTTGCGACTTTCACTCGGTGGTTGTTTGTTATTTAGGTTAGTTCTAGTGAAAATCTGCGTTAGGCAGACAAACCGCAGGGGAACTGTTTTCGTTTGCTTTTGCTCTCCGGGTGCCTTCTCCCTTTTCATTCTGTGATTATTTTCAAAACTGCGAAACATCTCCCGCAGGGCGAATCTATTTGGAACCCACGACTATAGGAGGAAATAAAGCTAATTTGGAGAAAAAAGTTGCAGCAAAACTTTTTGGTCCCGCTTGCCGGCAATTATAATTGTTAAAAACCCCACTGCGGAACGACAAAAGCCGTTTTCTAATACTTATCTTCATTCTCAAGCAAAACAATGTTATCGTTTCAAAATTGTAAAGGCGCTTTTTAATGCATTTTGCGGAGAGTAATTAATTGTGGTTTAGCTTTCAAATTAAGGTTGTTTTTATGTAAAGCAATTAAATTACTAAAAGTTTCATTAGTACAAAAAGGAAAATGCTCAATCTCATACACATACCTATACCACTCTTTTTTGCAAGGCAGATAATTATTTTTGGCTTGCCTACTCGTATATCTGTTATAATCATTTGCGCAAGATTTTGTCCCACTTTTAGAATTGAAATTTTGATTCAATTGACTTTGCGATTTTTTCTAATTCTTGAATTTCAGTCAAAAATGAACTTCTCTGCGGTTAAAACAACTGAAACTCGCCTTTCACCATCATTGATTTATAATGGTAAGGGGTGTTGTTGCAGTTTGTCTTAAGTAGGATTTAATACGAAGGCTAACATAAGGGCGCCCAGGGCAATGGCTTCTGATTTATGCTGAAAGCTTAACATTTAGAATTCCAGCACGATTTTCCTGATTCTGGGCTCATCTTCAAAGCCTACAGTTTATTACTCTTGACATAACCTAGTGCCTGAACTATAAACATCAAGAAAATAGCAAAGGGGGAGTGAATTTCTAGACAGCAAACACCGGTTGACATGGGATGAAAATAACACTTGAGAAAGTTCTGAGCATGCTGTAAAAGTTGAACAAATCAGGGTGGAAGAAGTTTGTAAATGTGTGGGGGCCTGCACTTGATTGAAACTTCCCAAGGGCATCCTCTGCTCTTTGGTATTTTCAACAGCCTTTGTGAAAGCGTCACACCCAAATGTTGAAATCCAGGAGATGTGGTGCATGGCCACAATGCACCCCAAAGAGTGTCTTGTCTGTCCTCAACAAGTGACTGATCAAGGAGCGTCGGGGCAATGTGTCTGATTGAAGTGGTCAGTGATCAGGGTAGATACATCAGAACAATGTGTCCTGCGGACCGTTTGAATTACTGAAGTGAGAGTTTGACTGATGTATCCAGTGTAGTAATGCAGCTATGGGTGACTGGGGTGATAATAAGCTGTCACTTCTTGGTTTGCCTTGCTCCATTATCACTATTATCAGGTCCTTTTTAACTGGTAGGTTTCAAAAAGTCCAACTTCAAGGTTCCACTTCCTCTTCTGTTCCCGTTACGTCTGGAGTTCCTCAAGGCAGTGTCATAGGGCCATTACTTTTTTTGATTTATATTAACGACATTGCAGAGAACGTTACGAGTTCAATTCGAATGTTCGCTGACGATGTCGTTATTTACAGACAAGTCCGAGATCAATCTGACACCACTAGGCTGGCCGCTGATCTCTTGTGCATAAGCAATTGGTGCGACAGATGGGATATGAAAATTAATGTAAGTAAATCCAAAGTCCTTCCTTTTGACACTCGTCACTCAACTTTTTACCCATATTCTGTTGGGGGTAACCCTTTAGAAATCGTTACAAAATTTAAATATCTGGGCGTTTTGTTCACCAATGACCTCAGTTGGTCAGCGCATGTGAGTGATGTTGTTAAAAAGGCATCTTCCACTCTTGGTTATATTATGCGCAATCTCGCTGGCGCTTCTGTCAATCAAAAAAGGCGCGCGTATACCTCATTAGTTTTACCCATTCTCGAATATGCTTCTGCCGTTTGGAACTCTCCTAAAATATCCGACATAAGTGCAGTAGAGGGTGTTCAGCGACGCGCTGCCCGGGTCATAACAAATACATATGATCGCTTTGCTAGTGTCTCTGCTCTTCTCTCCCAACTTGAGCTACCCACTCTTGCAAGTAGGCGTCGAAACCACAGCTTAAACCTATTTCGAGACATGGTGATTGGTGCTGTTGATTTCCCATTGCCACTTTGTTACTCCCGGAAATCCCCACAGAGACGGACAGACAATGGGGCAAGCTTTAACATTCCCTTCGCCAGACGGAATGTCTACAAAAATTCTTTTTTTCCTTTGGTTATAACAAGCTGGAACAGCCTTCCTCGCACCTCTCCTCTGATTCTAAGTGCTGTTGAGTCAGGTGAGGCACGATAAAAAAAATAAATAAAAAAAAATAAAAAATGTATTTTTTTCTTCTTTTCTCGCCGGCTACCGATATTATCCCCCTGTCGCACCAATGCACTCATTCATCACCTGCATTGCCCTCTTTGAATTGCTTCCTTAGTGCTTGACTTCCTGTTTTTTTTAACATTTGACTTCTTCTCCCCATTGTTGTTTTTGGACCGCTATAGTTAATTTCACTTATAGTTAAGACACAGCAACCAATTCTTTTTGTTGTTGTTTTTGGACAAATAATAATAATAATAATCCGGCGAATGCCGAGTGCAGAAATCTGGCTCCAAGTAGCGGTCCAGCAAGTGTGCCCAGTGATGCAAAATTATTCTGAAGAAGAATCAACCTCATCAACGAGAATGTCTCGAAATAAATTTGAGCTTTCAATTCGACGGAAAGGAAGATCGAGTTGTGAGAGCAAATCAGAAACGCCAGCGAGGAGATCGCAGTTGCTTGCAATGACAAGGGTTGCTCGACGCTGGACACATTCAATTGCATGGATGTCTGAAACTTTCCAGGCAATCCACACGCACAGCATATTCGAGATGGGCGTTTTTGGCTCAACATTTGCTCCAGGTGGAAATGGCCTTTTTAACCACATCAGTAACATTTTGCGAGCAAAACAAGATTATCCATCCCAATCAGCATGGATTCAGGAAGGGAAAATCATGCGAAACTCAGCTCTCTGAATTGGTGTTTGATGTTGCGTCAAAATTTGAATCCAGAACTCCTACTCATGCCATATTTATTGACCTGGCGAAAGCTTTCGAAGTGTTGACCACGAACTTCTTCTTGCAAAACTTCGGAAGCTCTCATTCCCGGCCACGTTGCTGAAACTTGTTCAGTCTTATCTATCGTCACGACATGCCAACGTTATCTTCGATCGTACATCTTCCTCTGCCGTCCTCAATCTTGCCTCAGGTGTCCCCCAGGGGAGTGCGCTTGGCTCCCTTCTTTTTATTCTGTTTGTTAATGATCTTTTCGATGTAATTAGTTGTAGCATAAGGCTTTATGCAGATGATATTGTTCTATACACAAGTGTCGAGGTTGGCAGTGACGCTACAAGCTTACAAGATAACTTAGACTCGCTGCATCAATGGTGCAGAAATTCGCGCATGGATATTAACGTATCAAAATGTGCGTTTTTACTCTTCCACCCCAAGAATCTTAAGGCCCCGAATTCTGATGCTAGAATTTTTCAATACAAGATAAATGAAGAAATTGTGCCACCAGTACATGATTTCAAATATCTAGGAGTCAAGCTTCATGAGCATTTAGACTGGACGGAACAAGTCAACTTCTCCATTAACAAAACCAGATCCGCTCTAGGATTTTTACACAGGAACCTTTCACACGGAAACACCAAATCGAAGCTTTTGGCATACAAGGCTACTGTCTTACCTCATCTTGACTATGCGTCTGTTGTATGGGACTCTTTTCTTGCTTCTCATGCTGATGCAGTTGAAAAAGTACAACGATGTGCAGCCAGGTTCATTACTGGAAACTATGACCGCACAGCTAGTGTGACATCTATGTTAAATAATCTTGGTCTTACTCCTCTCAGAACTCGCAGGAGTGAGAAAAGACTTGCATTTCTTGTTAAAATCTTTAAAGGTAAAACCTTAATTCAGATCCCTCAGATTTTTTCTGAAAACTTTCAAAACAGAAGAGCCATTCACGATTTTCAGTTTCGTATACCACTAATAAAATGTAATGTATATCTAAATTCTTTTTTCCCGAGAACTCTTAAAGATTGGAATTCCTTGCCGAAAGATTCCCCATTACTTCGCGCAATCACTCGTGTACGACGTCACTGACACCTCGTCTCTTCTTGCTTCCATCACTGATACCATCTGCAAGTCTTTGTGTGAAAGAACATTGTCATTTATTCATTGCTTTTTTATTCCGCACTCCTGCCATGCTCTTTAATGTTTTTTTCTCTCTCTCTCTCTAATTGCTCTGACTGTCTACATGTATTTTTTTGCTGTCTGTAAATATCAAATTTTGACATATTTGCACTTATAGTTCAGCAAATAAAAGGAAATAAATAATAAATAAATAAATAAATAAACATGCGGAGACCACTAACAGGGAATTTCCACCAACTAAATAGGGATACTGGCTCGCATGGGTTTCGAAGGGGCGTACTTGGACTTATTAACATTCATTTTCGTGCCCCAGCTGCCATTCCAATCGCCAAGACAACACAAATCAGCCGCCAGCCTCGTGTAGTCATTTTCATTAGTGACCTGCTTATGGATGACAATGTCGTCCGCAAACAGGCGAATTTAACTTGTGACATTTCATGCAAAATAATCAAGAAAAGTAGTGGGCCCATAGCACTGCGCCTTTGAGGGACACCAGAAGTGACAAGAACGGAAAAAGAATTTCAACCCTGATGACTCGCTGACTTATTGCTGAAGATTTGCTGAAGACTTGCTGACTTTCTTAAGGACTTCATAAAGGTGAAAATGCTGCCCGGGAAATCATTGAGTGTGAGCTTCTCAAGAAGCTCGTCATAGGACACCAGATGATACGCTGTTGTCAAATCTAGAAAAATGCATGGATAGGAACTCTAGCGTCCTATAAGGAAGGACCGAGCATCAGCATAAAGTATCCGCATACCAACTGTGACTGACAAGAGCACCTGCGTCCGAAATCAAAATTCTGCGTTGGGGTGAAAGAAATTGATGGTATCCAAATATGTTATGATGTAATTGCAAAGGATGCTTTCAAACAACATTGAAAAATAATGAATTTGAATACATAATATAAGTCAATGAAATTGGACGGTATCTCTCAGGCCTGTCTGCAGAGGCGCCTTTTTTGCCAATAGGGACAGTAGCTTCTTCGCCAATCATCAGGTATTACACCAGTTATAAACCAGATTGAAAAAGCAGCTAATAGGGGAGTCAAAGGGAACTGGCATGTTGCTTTATCGGTCTACCGTGTATGCCATCAGGGCCGGGGGGAATTTTTGCCTAACAGCCTTTGGGTGTGAAAGTACAGCGGGGATTTGTGGGTCTTAAGGTAGTACCACCAGGCTGGCGTCTCAACAACATAATCTAAAGATGGCGAAAAACATATGCAAAATAAGTGTTCAAAACCGGAGAGAACATTCTCATCTACACTTGTTGAAACCCAAAAGAATTTCGTTAGTGCGTACTTGGGCCTTACTCGATTAGCGCTGATGCTCTCTAACAAGTTGTGGATGCTGCCTTGGGGGAATGCAGCCATATAATCAGAGTGATGCACTTCGGATGAGGTAAAATGCATATAAAGTGAATTCACAGGCCAAGTTCACACTTTTTTAAAATTATTGTGAAATTCTGAACAATTCTAAAACTTGCAAAATTCCCGCATTTGTATCGTCAAAAAGTCCGAAAAATCTCAATAAAGCAAAGTAAAGTAAAGCCGACGACGGCGCAACCCGACGGGTCCATCAAAGGCACTTAAAGCAACCTGCTCTTAAAGGTGGCCACTTACGGGCATTTATTAACTGTTTCGATTTTGTGGCGCGTGTGTGAGGCCCATGCACACACACGCAACTCCCGCAAGTGGAGTGGCGGATACAGCCCTCAGCGAAGGGGGGGGGTTCGGGGTGGTGCCCAACCCGGGTTCCAAGCGGCAGAGCTCCAAGCAAGGAGCCCCTGGCAAGGTGTCTGGAAGATAGAAGATGAAGAAAGTTTGAAATTTTGTGCTCATTTTTGGCGCCAAATTGAGTATTTTCTGCAATGAGTTCTCGAAAAAAATATATTTTCTTTAGCGAGAGGTCGGTATGGTGGCCCGCCCGTTGCATTCGCTCCCTGCGCCCGTGGAAAACCAGAGGTCGGAAAAAACCATAGCTGCGGTCGAAAAACGGGGATCTGGTAAACCCACCGATCTCAACTCATTTTAAGGGTTTCTTTTGAATTCAGAACTCTTGAATTTGGTATACCTCGCCAACATCGCGATATTTCGGAATGGGAACATGAGCATTGGCACCACAACGTTACCCTCTTGCGGCGAGAACTTCGCTGGTGGACAAGTGGCCAGCCAACTTCACAGATATGTAAATATAGCAATTTACTTGCGTCATCATGAGTGACTATGCCTTTATGTCAGAACTTCACTCATGCCATCTCCCAATCCCATTGCTCAGGTGCACAAACTCGTGATTTTCACGTGATGTCCGTTATGGGAAAAATATGAAGGGGCAGTCTGTCCCCCTTTGCGTATAGGTAAGCAAAATCTATGCTCCTCAGTTTAAACATTCTTTCTCCTGGGGTCTGCGTAATCCTTGAAACTTTGAATTACGACGCCCAGGGACATTCTGCTAAAAGGGTTCAAATTGGTCAATTAATTTTTCAGATAAAACGTTTCCCATTATGGGCTGTTTCGACGAAAAGATTGAATGCCCGCATTGGAGTTTCTCCAATTTCATTTGAGGAGAAAAATCGTGTCATATTAAAATTCACTGCGACTAAATTGATGGAGAAATTGAAATTGAATCGTATTCTTCCTGCCGCATTGTCTTAAAAAGGATCTGCAAGCATTCCCACAGGCGAAAATTGCAGCAAATTTTTCAAAATTCTGCAACCGAATTTGAACCTTCCCAACATTCGCAATGGTTTAAAATAATTGTCCAGAAAATCATTGTCTTTGATCACCCCATATTTGTGATAAGTCGCCGTGCATTATCCAAAGACATCCCCTTCTGCATGCACTGGAGAGAAACAGTGACTCTGAGTGCGTCGATCGTATTTCCAGAAACTATTGGTATCACAGATACAATCTTATTGTTTTCATCTGCAGCTACCTTGTATGTACTATCCGTCATGTTTCAAGGAATATGAGTCACAAAACCGCACCATTTTCCTGTTGAGTAATTGTCTGATTTTCTTCTTAAAATTTTGTTTTTAAAACCGTTGTCTGATTTTCTGTTTAAAATGTCGGGATAGCGTTAGAATGAATTCCGAAATGCAAGGAAAAAATATAGGAAACTTGAAGCGAAGAGCGCTCGATTTTCCCAAAAGCTCGAATGTTTTGAGACCCAACTCAAAAAGTGTATGTGGACGTATCATTCCATCTCGCCATCAAATAGGGACCCCGCACATCTCCGTCTGCACCAGATATCTAATCTTTGTACGGGACACAATGAGACAAAAATAATGACCATGGATGACTATCATGCTGTGTCAAATTGCGCTCGATGAATATTTTGAAACATCATGCATTGCTCCGTAGGCTGCGAATGTTGAAACTGTATCTATATTTTAGCTTTTACTGAACGATGAAACCAAACGATAAGCCAGTCATTCCAAGATGCCTTTTTAAAATTTGGACACACTCGAGATGGGCGGCCCAGCCAATGTTCTGTAACCTCCAGAATTGCCGGTCATGCCGCCAGGCGACAAATGTCAACTTTTGCCCTTGGCCCAAAAGCCGATGCATTCTGACCAAATTTGGCCAAAATTGGCCAATTTTTTTATTTTCCAAAATTAGCAACTTTGACCTTTTCCCTGCTATCCTGTGAGAATTTTTTTTTGAATAATTGAATTCCAACCGGAAATGTCAGTATCACACACTTCAAAATCCTTTTCCAAAATATTAGCAATTTTTTTCAGCCAGAGTAACGTAAAAAACATGCGTCCGACAGGGGATGATTGTCACCCAAACCTGGCCATACTATACTGCGTCACAATCTGGCTCCAGAAGAAATGTGTGGGAACATGCAGAGCTCACTGGCCGGATTGCCCCTAAAATTTCCTCTCAAACGACACCACTCCCACCCCAATCTGTCAATTTGTTCTCAGTCAGCATCATTTTCAAAGGGATGCCACATGATGCAACTTTGAAGTCCAATAACTCCACGCAAACATTGTCGTCATCTCTCCTTTGTCTGTGTTTGCGATCCAAATCCGGACAGGGGTGACAGATTTGCCACTCATATTAATTTGTCTGAATTAGCGGCAAATCTTTTTAGTTCTCCCTGTTCGTGTTGGTCCTCCCTGTTCGTACCTAAGTTCGTGTCGTGTGGATCTTATCTAAAAAGTTAAACTGCCGCCGAGAAAGATTTAAACACGTGCTCTACGGTAATGTAAATTGAGGAATTTTATACCTTAGTCTTTACGTACGCTTAAAAACATCCTGACAGCGTACGCATAAACACTTATTAGCAACGTCTTCAAAGGAGTGCTGAAGATTCGCTATTGTGGATGCCATGTTGAAGTGGACTGCTTAAACTTTTCTTGAAACAACTTTAACAATGTCATCACGGGGTGATTGGAGTATGTCTTTCGAAAGTAGTTTAAACTGCTGATCTCTCCATTCTTCGTTCGTTATAATATTCTCAAAGTCTGTGGCCACATTTCCCATTGCCAATACCTCTCAACTCTGATCAACATGACCCATTCAATAAACGAATGCATCGCAATACAAATCTATACCAATTCGCTAAATTGGCTCCATAAGGCATGAAGCTGAGTCCGAGTGACAATGTCGCATTCGAATGCGCGGCCAACAATGGTCTTTTCCTCTTGAAGTCAGGCATTTTCCTGTCGAAATGCGCACATGCTATGCTTTTTGATTGGTCTTTTCCTCTTGAAGTCAGGCATTTTCCTGTCGAAATGCGCACATGCTATGCTTTTTGATGGGACACACCGGATTCTGTCGCAATTCAGTTCAAAGACATTGACATTTTGAATATAATTACTAGGAAACAGGAGACAGGCTTCCTGTTGTAGACGAGCGATCAGCTTTTTTCTTTCGTGTCCCAGTTGCTCGTGTCGTGTCCCAGTCGCTTTTGCTCCTGCACAATCGACGGCTGCACAAGCGATCTACTGGGCGGCAATTTTTGTGCAAGTTGTGCTGAGTTTGGTGACTGAGAGGCCAAGAAGCAGCGCCTCCCTAGAAATCCGAGGGAGGTACTGCCTTTTCACCGCTCAAAAACAAAACAATGCTGCCATGTAATGTTGTCTTGGTCATAAAATTATTGAGTGGTATTCAAGTTCAATGATTTTGGTATTCTTGGCAGGGACCCGGAAATTTTATTTCTCCGAAGCTTGAGCACTTTTGTTCCTCAAATGGTTTCAGAGTTTCGCCCGCAAAAGGTTGGGATCATTATACGAGTGTACTACACATGTGTGGAAGCGCTCATTTTTCGGCTTTGCGCCATGCGAAACTGCATCAAAAACCGTTGCTTAGCTCAGGAGAAATTTAACTTTCTGTGGGCATCGCACCGCGGTCCGCCATTCACTCGCATTTCGCAGCGCACACCCCCTTTAAACGCCGCAATCCAGCAGCACACATTTTGGACGCACGAAAATCCCGAAGTGCTGATGGAATGTGCTGATGTGAGTGCTGATGTGTTATGGCTGATGTTTTGCTAATAAAACAATGCAACCGTTGTCCTGATCCTTCTGCGCCTCTTTTCTTGGCCTTCTTTTGTGAGCTTTGTGGCGAAAATTGAGCATGGGGTGCGGGTGGAGGAGTTCGGTGTCTTTGCGGGATGCGGGCCTCGTTTGCGTCCCATCCTGTCCTTTCCATCCTGTGACCTTTCCAAACCGAACTTGATCCATTAATTCAATATTCGAGCATCGGCTGCTCAGTCGTGTCAAAATGTGTCACGACACAAGAACATGGAACGAAAGCGAAAGCAGAAAAAAATAACAGAAAAAAAATCCCCGTTTCGCATTTCTGCAAAATCCATTTGCGCTGTTGTTGGTGGACAAAACTCGAAATTTCCCCAAACTGTCGATTTCCCCAGACCTTCCCAAAAGGTGCAAAATTTCCCCAAAAGAAAAAATGTTTCCCATTCCACCACACTGCACAGCATCCACTCGCGACAGCAGGTACCTGCATGCACACACAGCTGGTGTCTTGTGTGCGGGTTTCTTTCTTTTTTGTGTGGTGTTGTTGTAGTCGTTGTAGTGATGCCTTGGTTGACTGGTTGATCATTGATTCCTGCATTCATTGACTGAAACAAAACGCAACCTGTTGTCCTGTTTGTTTCTTCTCAGCTTGGCTTCTCTGCTCTGTTGCCGTCCTGTGCCGGAGGCCACGCCTGTGCTCACCTCTTGGCCTTGTCTCCTTCATTGTCTGCGTTGGGATGCAAATTGTGCATAGGGGTGCGGTGAGTAGGCGGTGAGTGAGGTTCGGAGTTTTCGTGGCCTGCAGTGTCTGTTCATTGTTGCGTTTGCAGGTTTTGTTGAGGTGGGGCAGGGTAAAGAGCAATTTTGTTTTTGTTGTGTCATTTTGTCATGTTTTCACCGATTTTGACCAAAAACTATACAGCAACGCACCACATTGACATCTTTGCCTCCACAAAAATTTGGCACGATCGGTTAGCAACTTTTTGAGTTATCGTTGCACACAAATTGTGGTTTGCTGTCCGTTGTAGACTCGCTTCGCTCGTCAATTAAAGAGCGCGAAACTCCATAGCCTTTTTGAAGTGTGAAAAGTACAGTACTCTCTCTTGCGTGAGAGAGCATTTTAGGAAAAACCGGAACATAACTTCTCTTGCGTTTTTTATTTTTATTCCAGGGGGCAAATTGCAGAATGCCTTGGTATTCAGTGAACTTTTAGCACAAGCTGTACCTACTCGTACTTCCGTGTCACTAGTCCTGAATTTTCAGGAATTTTCAGTCGAGAAAAGCAGGAGCTGCTATCTGCGCTATCTATACCAGAAGGAATTTTTCCTTTTAAAGTTCGCTTGTGGGGTGCTCCCAGCGCCGTTAGCATTTAAAGCAACCTTTGTGCCTAAACGTCTCTTCATGCGCGCATTTTCAGGCCCCAATCTGAAAGAAAGGACGCATTAACCGCATAACGATACACCGGCCGTTCCATGCTTCTAATTGTAAAAAGTTGGCCAGAAGGTGCTCCGGAATTGGCCTCAAGGCGGCGCTATTTCCGCTAACTTTCAAATCAGCATCTTTTCCAACAAGACTGCGCGAATGCTTTCTCCTGATGCTCCTTAGTTTGGCATTTTGTGAAGTGCGGACATTCGACCATGTTGTTACGCAGCAGTCGAAGGCAAGTTGTCGATTCATTTGCTGCTCGGTATAGAAACTGCTTTGGAAATTGGAAAATTGCTTTGGAAAATGGTACAAACTGCTTGGAAACTGCTTTGGAAATTTATGCAATGGATAATTTCAAGTCAAACATTCGTGGCAAAATACCACAGAAACAGCCCACATCATGCATGCACTGTTGTCAAGTTTGTCCCAACGCTGACAAAATAGGTATGTATGCTGGGACGTTGTAAAGCATGAAGCAAAGTGAGAACAATAAGATGCACATTTGACAGACAGCGATCGACGGCCGGAAATTTGCCCATGAGAAGTTTGAAATTAAAGCACATTTATCGCAGATTTGTTGGCCCAATGCATCTAGCGAAGTATTTTCAGAATGAACCTGCGATATAACCGAAGCGGTTATTAAATTAGATTGTATAGACCTAGGTGATTTGGCTGAATAATTGAGGGCAGCCTGAGCGAGGTCGTCAACGATCTGTTCGACCTCTGTGCAGACAACTTCAGCGAATGTTCGAATTGTAATTTTATTGTAGCCGTTCAAAGAACCACAGGGCTCAAGTGCTGCATATCTTCAAGTGCATGGAAACTCGAAAGAAGTTTTAGCCGAGCTTTTCTGCGCGGATATGGTTATTGCCTTTTATGTGCTGCCGCTCGCGGTTGTCCTGAACGTATAACAGCTCTGTTTGCAGCACCGGTTTCGTAACATGGCATTTGGGTGGCGTTAAGTGCACTTGTTGTCTTGCATAAGACAAGGTTCGCCAATAATCTTTGAGAATATGAGAAATTCCAAAAGGCAGGCAAACACAGGAGGCATCTAATTTTAACTGGCTTGGTGCTGTGTCACGCATTGCACGAATGTCATATGCTCTGCAGCCCATGCCATTGGATTCTACATGGCGCCTGTAATGAACTCCTTTTTTGGCAGGATTTTGTGGCGGAGTGTACCAGTGTTGGCCCAATTCACCTGGACGAGCAAAATTTCGTAAGGAAATCGACGACAGAACTTGCGAGACTGAAACCGGGATACGGGCGTTGATCCAAGGTATTATCGAAGGTTACTGTTAAGGCAATCCTTTTAGGGTTTTCTGCAAGGTCAGAATTTTAAGTAATTTGAAAGTCATTGAGCCGCCATTGCCACTCATTCAGCTTCAAACTCAAGGACCGATTCAGTGGATATACATGCACATCCTTATCAAAAGTCTTCGAACATAGGAGTTCATTATTAACTCAGGCGCCATTTAAAATCAATGACAGCATGCGCTGCAAAAACATCATGACACTCGTGTGAGGCGGAAGTTGCAACAAAGCCCTGTTGAAATTCGATGGCACCTGCAATAAAGTCCTTAACAATATCGCCTATGTTCGAGGACTTTTGATGAGTTTCGTATAGATAAGTGCATTGTGCGCAATGTTGCTCTTGTGCGCTTATTGTGCGCAATGTTTCTTTTCTAATTTTCTGCTGTTGCGAAAAATGCATAGGAATTGTCTGTTATTGAAATGGCTATTGATTCAATGCGGTGGCAATTGGGAAGGCGGATGATTAAGGTACCTTCTAAGTTGAAATCTCATTCGAACAAATTGAAAATTGATGGCAGACACACGTAACATGTCCTCAAATTTCTCTCCAGTTTTTATCACTTTTTGTTGGCGAATTCTAAAACGTATATAAAGGATTTCAATATGATCTAGCTGAAAAAAGCATTCTTGCAATGGCAAGTGGCCATCTCTACACACAGAGAGGCCCGCATTTTTTAATATTCAGAACCAAAGAAGAAATGGAATAGCAGTCGGGAAAATATTAGTGACAGTGCTGTGAGTGGGAGTATAAAACGTTTTGTTTATTGGGTGTTTTCCTTTAAATTTTCTGGAAAAATTCTATTTTGGAACTTTCCACTGTTCATAAAGGCGGTCTTCATTTTGTTAAAAATTTAGTTTCGAATAGGCTGAAAAAACAATGAAAACTTAACAAAACTTTCGCCATCTGATCCCAGAGAAAAAAGAAAAACAAAGTAGCCCGACCATAAATTCCCTCTTCACCTTCCAGCACAGGGCTAATTTCGACTCTCATTCCTTCGCGACAAATTTTCTCTGAAATTTCAACTTTTTTTCCTCCTCGGATGATTTCATGCAAGAATGCACATTTCTTCGTCGTTCGCTCTCCAGCAAAACTGTTTTTCTAAATTTTTATCTTGTGAATTTTAGTGGAAAAAACGGATGCTTGGTGTCCTTCCTGTTCCGCGGGAAGCTTTCCACTGAAAAATTTAAAGTATAAGAAGGCTCGCAGTCCAACTTTTAACCACACCTTCGTGCACTCACTCCATCTTCCCACCGTACTCGTATTTGCTCCCCCTTTGACCCCCCTTCGCCTCTTTTTCCTCTTCTTCCGTTTAATCCACCATCTCTGGCCGCCTCTTTTTCCTCGCCTTTAGCAAACTTCGTTTGAATTTAATTTGCAACATTTGTTGAAAAAAATATTTCAGCAAAACTTTCTGAAGGAGCATCTAAAATTAGCTTGTTTATCGAGCCTATTTTTTAAGCATAATAATTATTAACTGTTTTGAGAATTTGCTGCGTTTACAAGATTCGCAAGTCCTGTAGGATCTGGAGGGCACAGATAGCATCACTGGACTGAACGAAAAAAAGCAGATGGCCGTATGCCTTGGAGTGGAAAACGATAATTTGTTGGGATCAGTTTCTTTTTCTTCGCTTTTGATTTAAAATTCAAAACAAATGGTTCATGGTGGATGACAAAATCTAGAGCAATCTCAGGCCCAAGAATCACATCCAGAGGAGAGATAAAACCCTTAGAAATGCATTGATATACAGCCAAGAAATTTAAAGGGCCAGGAATAGTTAAATGTGTCAAAATTGACTTACAAAGGGACAGAGCGAGTAGATTGGATTTTGATGTTCTATTCGGGGAGATGAAATTTCTCTACGGCGGGTGTCAACATTATGTTTTACAAAATAGAATTTTAACAAGTGATCTTGAAATGCAAACTCGGAAAAGGCTTCAAGATAATGATCTCCTTGTATAGTAACTTATGTAAAAACAGAACAGTCGCTTCAATAGGCCTTTTTAATACGCAGGAAGTTCATTGTGTTTGTGCTCGATTGAGTAATATTCAGAAAGAAATTAGTATTAGGTAGTTCGTTAGAAAAGTTCTGCTCATGTATGATCCGATATGAAGCACTTGTGGTTTGCGCCAGATTGCTACTCATTCTCTCTGATATTGTGGAAGGAAAATTGAAGAGATAGTCCCTGCGCGCAGGGGCAAACATCATGCGGCTGTATTAACTGTTTGCAATTTGGTATGAGGCAAAAGTACGGCGGAAAAAATCAGCAACACAGGTCTTACAGGCTTGTGATTTTGGTTGGGGTTACCGAATTAAGTCACATAATTCTTTTTCGACAGATGGGCATTTGGAAGTTTCTGCGGGACATGCTAAAATTTTTGGGAAGTCTACTAGCGTATTACCGCTACATGGGGGTTGACTAACCCCCGTGACTTTTGAGAGTTATTTGCTGATTGCTGAACAAACGTGCAGAGATAGCTCCAAAATGAATTATAAGCGATGATCAAGCAACGCATGGATGCTGCATTTATTGGTGCATATGCATTTATGCTGCATTATTGTTGGTGCATATGCATTTATTGGTGCAAATGCATTTATGCTGCATTTCCCATCAAATTGAATACAAAAAGTGTATAAAAAATTTACAACTTCAAGGAACACCAACAAAAATGAAATACAAAACGGTTCAAATGAGGTCATTAGCAAAATTAGCGAAACGCTGCTAAAAAGATAGGGTAACAAGAGGGAAAGAGTGAAAGTAGACTTTAGCAATTTCCACTCAGTTGCTGTTCTACCATTTCCAAAGTTGATGTCCATGAGTACCAACCTGTGCGTGAAACTTCCATTTGACCATTTCCCCGTCTGTCATCTGCACCGGAATTAGAGTAAAGTGAGAGACGGCCATTGTGCTTTTATGAGCATCCCAAAAGGATAAGTTTTAAAAATAATGGACACGCATCTACAAGCATATCCCACGCTTTCATCTCATCCATAGTGTGGGCCGAAATAGACCACAATTCTAAGATCCATATCTGCTATCAGGTGAAATGTGCTACGCTGAATTTTCTCCTGTGACTGAAAGGCAGCAGGCTTTCCCTGCGGCATCTCATTGCTACACGAATTTTTAGGCAGAAGGAAAAAAAACTTTATCGTTTTCTAGTGGTGAGTCGGAACACCGTCTTCGGAATTCGGAACTCGGAATCGGATTCGGAACAAACTCGGAGGGTGATTAGAAACAGCCATGCAATAACGGTTCCGATTCCGGCATAAATTCCGATTCCGATCGCAGTTCTGATTCCGAATGAAGTTCCGGTTCCGAAAACGTCCGATTCCGAAAAGTTCAGATTCCGTTCCGACCTTGCGAAGTTTCGACCCGATTGCGACCCGACTTCAAATTTCCAATTCCGCTTCGCACTATCGCTTTCCACCTTTTGGTATCTTTCGTGAAAAATTTACCATGCACCGCGACATATTTATCCGCACTTAATTTTCTCCAAAATATAACAACGTTGTAAAGAATACTTCCCTTGTTAACGAACGTTCATCAAAGTTCATTAACGTTGATCATATCGTTTGATAACGGTTCATCAAACTTGGTACAGTTTTCATCATTTTTTTGAACTTCAAAGATTGATCAAACGTTGATCGTTGTTGGATGAAATTTTGTGTTTTAAGTTTTTGACTGTTTGTCAAAGGTTTTCTTTCAAAATCTGGTGAAATGTCGTCACGTTTGATCAAACTTTGATCAAATATGATCAAATTTCGAGATTGTGATTGTTGTCAACTCACCAAAATCTGAATTATGGTGTGGCAGACAACTTGTTACAGCTGTAGGTATATTTGTTTGCGAATTTCTGTTCTGTGCTATGAATTTTCCAACAAAAAAGTTTGCGAAAATTATCCTTAAATTGCAATTACATCGGAAAACTTTTCCACTTTACTCGTACCTGCATTTTAGAAGCAAATGCAGCCCTTTGTTTGAAAATGCAGCCTTCAGGTAAACTTCGAGGCAGGAAACATTTGGACACTCCGTATTTCCGAATTAGTATGCTATTTTCAAAGGCAAAGATAATCTAATTTTGAAGCGCGGACGTTTTGGCTGCAAAGGCGGCCGATGTGGCCCATGTTCGAATGGGCTGCGGTTAAAAGCCGAGGTCCAGCGGCTGGTGTTGAATACACCTGGCTTTTAATTTAAATATATTTCCTCAGCAACACCGGCGAGCGACGCACTCTTTTTTCCATTGTGGATGGCGTAGAGTTTCCCTGAAAACGGTCAGAACTTACCTTTATACCTGATGTTCGCAGCTTTTCTGCCTTGATATTTTGCAACAGTAAATTGCTGAACCCTTTTCGAACATACCCTACTTATGCGTTCCTATGGATTTGTTCCATCAGAATATGGATAACGAATCAGGTGTCATAACGAATCAGGTGTCAAGGTTATCAAAAATTTGTGTCAAAGGTTTCAAAGTAGCCGCACAGGCATGCTAAATCACGTCAAGGCCCTATATACTGGTGTAGTAAAAGGACGGATCGGGGGACTGGGATAGAACGGACTGAGGCAGAAGTGGACTGAGGCAGAATTGGACTGAGGTAGAATTGGACAAAGGAGGGAGTTTTGGAGGGAATTTTTGCTTGGAATAGCTTACACCTGTCCCAACTTAACCTAATCTAACCTGACCTAACCTAACCCGCAGAAATGAAAAAAATCAGCTTCCAAAAATGCAAAAATTCTGCCTCAGTCCAATTCTGCCTCAGTTCGTTCTGCCCCAGTCACCGGTCCCAAAAGGACATGTGGTGTGAAGTTTTCTGGGCTGAAATATCGACTTTTTTCCAAAAGCTGGAAATCTGAAGGTGTACAACCTATATAGTCCACATTACTTCATTATGACAAATACGAGCAGCTTTTGATGATGCCAGTGCTGTTGAGCAGGTGGATCAGCTTCTTTTAAAAGCTTCCAGTTGCTTCCGCGCCGAGGAAAAAAGCGTTGCATCAGCACCATGCTCTATCACCGGTGGTAAACCTGCCCACAAATTTCTTTCAATACCCAAAACCCCCTGCATCATTTTGGCCGACCCTGCGCTTTCTCAAGAGTTGTTTTTCATTTTTATTGCCGTATCATGTTCCTTGATGAGTCGGGATTCACTGGTCTTGGGATGCAGCTGCCGTCTGCCAGCGCAGAGGTTTGCCTTTTCCCGGCTTTTGCACGAATGAATGATGTTTTCCGCCCGCTGCAATGGTTGTGCAGTGATTTTTCTTGTTTTTCTTCAATTAAAATATTCATTGTTGTTTTTTCATTTCTTTTTTCGTAATTTTTTATTTCGTCCCGACTCATTTTAATTGCTCTCCATGGATACGCCATGTCTTGCTTTCCGGGTAGCATGAGGTCCGGATTCAACTGATGCAGCAGATGTGCATTTTCCCAGATATATCTCCATGGGGCAAAACTGGAAAAAGGAAAAAATAAACCAATGAATGTCTGTCGCTGTCATGCAGCACAATGCCAAATTCTCTTCCTCCCTCACCCATTGGTACCAAGTTGCCAGAAAAGCGATGACACGGTGGGCCGCAAAGGTTACTGAGTAACTGCGTTAAAATTAATGGCGAATGGGCTCATTTGCAGTTCTTTGCCTAAATATAGAAATGTGAATGCCTTTGAAGAAATGCCTTAGCACAAATATATTTGCGAAATCTAAGTGAATTGTGTCAGGACGCGCGTGTTTCCGTTTGTATAAAATACGACAATTTTCTTACTGACCAGCTCTGCTGGACACCGCAAAGAAAATTGACACATTAGTATGCTTACTGAAATTTGACAGCGGTTTTTCTGGCTTAATCGAAGAATGCACCTATATGATCTCAGTGGAGACTTTCGCAGAGGTTTGCCTCGTGTGAGAAAAGCCTCAGAGACCACCAAATCAGATTGGCCGGGATGCTTATTTAAGAAATGAGTATAGGTACGCGTTTGGGCCCTTTTCCATCTAACTCCGTGTTAAAGTCCCGACCCTCCAAAAACGGGGGAAAACGCTAGAAACAGTGGAAAAAGGTTGGGTTAGGTCAGGTTAGGTTTGGTTAGGGCAGGCTAGGTAAGTTAGACAGGTTAGGTTTGGTTAGATCAGCTTTATTTTTCACTTTTTTGTTACGCGCAAAATCGGGATCGGCCCAAACGCGTACTCATTTGTCAAATTCGCGGCCGGGATGCGTCTTTCAATTCTTCGTCGGATTTTGGGCATGTCCCGATTTTGCGCGTGGCCAAAATGTGAAACAGAAACTTGGATGGGAAAATGTCCAAAACGGTGGGCATTTCTTTAATATGCGTCCGGGATATGCACACGTCAGGCACACAGTCAAAAAGTTAAAAAGCAAGCGAATCAAACCCAACCTAACCTTCATTACCTGCCCTTGTCATTGCAAAACCAAACCAAACCAAACCGAATCGAACCTATTTTTTCTTACAAACGTTTTCCCCGTTTTTTAGCGCCGGGATGCAACACTTGGTTAGATTATCTAACACAGGCCACCTATGTTACGTGTAGACATGCCACCACGAACATACTCGTAGACCACCATATCACTCATTTTTCAAAGTTAAAGTTGGATGTCATTTATCGAATTATTTTTGGTCACCCAACCCGGAGTCACAGTGTTCCGAGCTTCGGCCATATCCGATTGAACCTGTAAAGTTCATAGGATGCGGATAAATCAACACAGCCATTTTTTGTTGGGGAATATGCTCACCCAACCCGGAGTCACAGTGTTCCGAGCTTCGGCCATATCCGATTGAACCTGTAAAGTTCAAAGGATGCGGATAAATCAACACAGCCATTTTTGTTGGGGAATATTCTCACCCAACCGGAGTCACAGTGTTCCGAGCTTCGGCCATATCCGATTGAACCGTAAAGTTCACAGGATGCGGATAAATCAACACAGCCATTTTTTGTTGGGGAATATGCTCACCCAACCCGGAGTCACAGTGTTCCGAGCTTCGGCCATATCCGATTGAACCTGTAAAGTTCATAGGATGCGGATAAATCAACACAGCCATTTTTTGTTGGGGAATATGCTCACCCAACCCGGAGTCACAGTGTTCCGAGCTTCGGCCATATCCGATTGAACCTGTAAAGTTCATAGGATGCGGATAAATCAAACCAGCCATTTTTTGTTGGGGAATATGGTCACCAAACCCGGAGTCACAGTGTTCCGAGCTTCGGCCATATCCGATTGAACCTGTAAAGTTCACAGGATGCGGATAAATCAACACAGCCATTTTTTGTTGGGGAATATGCTCACCAACCCGGGTCACAGTGTTCCGAGCTTCGGCCATATCCGATTGAACCTGTAAAGTTCAAGGATGCGGATAAATCAACACAGCCATTTTTTGTTGGGGAATATGTCACCCAAACCCGGAGTCAAGTGTTCCGAGCTTCGGCCATATCCGATTGAACCTGTAAAGTTCATAGGATGCGGATAAATCAACACAGCCATTTTTTGTTGGGGAATATGGTCACCAAACCCGGAGTCACAGTGTTCCGAGCTTCGGCCATATCCGATTGAACCTGTAAAGTTCACAGGATGCGGATAAATCAACACAGCCATTTTTTGTTGGGGAATATGCTCACCCAACCCGGAGTCACAGTGTTCCGAGCTTCGGCCATATCCGATTGAACCTGTAAAGTTCATAGGATGCGGATAAATCAACACAGCCATTTTTGTTGGGGAATATGTTCACCCAATCCGGAGTCACAGTGTTCCGAGCCTCGGCCATATCCGATTGAACCTGTAAAGTTCATATAGGATGCGGATAAATCAACACATCCATTTTTAGTTGGGGAATATGCTCACCCAAACCGGAGTCACAGTGTTCCGAGCCTCGGCCATATCCGATTGAACCTGTAAAGTTCAAAGGATGCGGCAAATCAACACAGTCATTTTTTGTTGAGGAATATGCTCACCCAACCCAGATTCACAGTGTTCCGAGCTTGTGCCATATCCGATTGAACGTGTAAAGTTCAAAGGATGCGGATAAATCAACACTCCATTTTTGTTGGGAAATATGCTTCCAAAAGGAGTACAGTGTTTGGAGTCGGCTTCGAT
>JASGXE010006368.1:0-21470 GCA_030068105.1 Sinentomon sp. SZTP_YWyxl
ACTTACGTTCTGAACAACGCCGAATTGTGCCTTCACGAAATGCTACCAGCGTCGTTTCGAAAAATGTGGTTAATCTTCGGGGATTCGCCACACTATTTTCCAGGAGAAAAGATACACCAGGAAGGCGCAAGCCTCAATAATTTCCCTCTGAATACCAGCTGACATCGGGACAAAACATCGGCATTCTTCGCAACCTGAACGCAACCTGCACAGCATGAAAGCAAATGAATTTTGAAGATGTAGGGGCCCATTTAACTCTCTCATCAGGCCGGAGAGATCTCTGTTGCTTGTTTCAAAACCACCGGAGATAGTTGAGGATATTATCGATCCCTTCCCCCGAAAACGTGGATATCCGCAACTGTCACCGATGGTTTTAAAAAAAGCATCGGAGATCTCTCCGGCCTCAGGGATCATTGTTTCTGTGACTATCAAATTGAAAAAGAAGAATGATACCAACGCATATTTCAAACGAATTTTTTCATTGGAAGGACAAAAAAGCACGTACCTACTGGTCGAAAAATGGACAACGAAACGATGCCCACAGCCGCCAAATTCTCCCGGTGCTTCGTTCGTGAAGTGGTGGAGTCGGATGTGGTTGAAGCGGCGGTGATGGGGTGATGTGGCGGATGGCTGTGGATGTGTTGCTTTCGCTGTCAGTTCTTGGGAATAATAACTGGAAATTTGGTGACGATTTTGGCAAGGACTGGGAAAGATTGGTTGTCAATGTGCACTGCAGTACAATAATTCGAGACTTCGCACCACACAATCACAGATTGCAGACTTCACACAAGTGACACACATGCATCGAGATTGACTTCTTGTTTCTCCCGTTATTTGCAGGGCTCGTACGCTCTCTTGGAGTTATCCCCCACAGGACCCAAAACAAAAGACAATTTTGCGGCCGTGGGTGATGTTCGTGGCTCAGGTCTGATTTCGTCGAGTCAGTCCTTCGCAACAAAAATGTCGTTTTGTTATTTTCGTTTTTTCCGTACAGTGAAATCATCTGCCGCAACTACTGAAAACGCAACAATTTGAAATAAGTTCTTTCAGTCATTTTGGCAATTCGGTCAATTTTTCAGTCCTTCGCAACAAAAATGTCGTTTTGTTTCGGAGTGAAAATAATTATTTCCTATGCCGCAACCGTTGAAAACGCCATTTTGAACATTTTCTTTCGGTCATTTTGGCTGGCATCAAAGTGAAGTGGATCCCCAATTTTCGTCCGAAACCACGAATTTCCTCGGCGAATACCAATCGTTCCCCCTTTCTGCCTCACATTATTCACACGATTCTGGTTTTGGACCCTCATCTCCTCCGTCAGGTATTTTTATTGGCAGACCCCAATCTTGCATCTCATCCTCATTTGGACCTGGACTTCACGTGCACGGTGCAGGGCCTGTAACATAACGTGCATGGGTATTGGGTATTCAGTATTCCACTGCACGGCAGCCGCCTGAGGTCCCTGTTATTAGCCAGAAACCTGCGCCAATCCGCTGTCTGTGAAATGGTCTTCATTCCTGCCAGCCAGCAGCAACCATTTCCTTGACATCAGATGCAACAGTGCGTGTTCGTGCAGGGTGACAAATGAAGTTACAAATAAATGGCCAGGTCTGGAATGATGGTTTGCTCCTGGCGTCCTTTAGAATAAATTCGCCGACCTTAGGTAAGGTGACAAGCACCCTGCCAGGAACGTGTAACGGTAAAAAACAAATGTGACTTGGGCAGTCTGGGTGTGATCTTTTTCGCACTTGAAAAGCACTGTGGTCGCAACCGCAAAGGCACAAACAACATTCCTTTATAAATCCTCGTTGTTCCAATGCTTATCATCAGGTTTTGCATCTGTCATCATCAGGCATTGCACTTTCCACATCTGTCTGCGGTGGCATGTGTCTGCGGTGGTCCAAGCTTTCCCAGGGAGTTTCAACTTCAATCAGTTGTGACACTTTCAGTCAACTCTCTCATGCAGAAAAATATCAACATTGCGTTGTTGCGTGCGAGGGAGTGAAAGGTTACACGAGGAATGGGGCAGTTAGATATACGATTGATACGAAGGGTAAAAGGTTATGATTTGGGAGGGGGCAAAATATTCGTTGCCATGACATTCGTGATTACAATTGACGGAACAAGTACGGCGACAGTTCCAAGTTCCAACTGTTCTTGCTTGCTGACGTTTGGAGAAGCGGTAACATTGTTTGTGATTTGTTTTCGTTATTTCTTGGTTAAAGCTGCGACCAAACCTGACCATCCCACCCATCTGTTGTCCGCATTTTTCTTGTTATTGTCAACTTTGATGGATGTCCGCCTGTTGCTTGTTGTGAACCCACCGATTAGTGTCCGCCTATTATTGGGCAAATAAAGTATTCTCCAAATCGGCTTTTAGTCAGAGATTCAGAACTGTCATCCCGGAGATCATTGGGTTGGCTTTGGTCTCGCAGAAAATGACCATTTGCAGGTTTGCTTGCAGTAACTTTTTGCAGAAACATTCTGCTGACATTATTACCACTATCCTGAACGTTTTCTTTATAGACATGACAAAATGATCCACCCTGCACCATGCAGGGCAACCATAAGCAATTACAATCACATTACGGGAACCACTACCTGCAGTCACGTTTTTAACTCGGTATCTCTGGAATCTCATCTTTCCACAGGTACGCAAAGCGTGACAGGGTGCATGATTTGATTCTTTTACAGTCTATGAAAACAGCAAGTCTGTACCCATTTGCGCACTGCCCTGATCGCCATTTCCCATCTGTTGATTTGGGCCGTCTGGTGATGGACAATGGTCATATAAGGTGGATTCTCAGTCAAAGGTGGTTGTTTCCGCAACTTGTTCGTGATTTGATCTTCAGAACCAGGTTCAGAATTTTGTCGAATTTGGTTGACCACCAAGTTGGCTAAGGAAATAAGGGAATAATTTGGTGAACAACATGGTTTCTTGTCACGATTTGCCCCGCGTGTGGTTGTCTCCAGCGGAGAGTGGACATGGATTTGACAACTGTTGTTGATGACGACCTCCGGTCCTGTTGACTGCATGTGAACCGTCACCAGCACTGATGATGAATGATAAATGCCATTCCTGCGACATTGACCGGAGATGGGGAGATAGCCGTTCGTATTCCGTTCAGATCGTGCGAAAATTGACTAGATTTTCGAGTCGCATTTGCTGGCCAGCCGTGATATCTTTGCATCTTTATTGCTGCTTCCCGCTGGTTTTGCCAGGACACCTTGATTTCTGTGCATGAACTGATTTTGGCGCAAGTGTATGCACTGGCTTTTGCTAATTTGCATTGCAACAGCCAAATTCTCCTTGCTCTTGAACTATGTTTCTAATAACGGCGGAGAGATCATGACGGAGTTAGCGCTAACTCCGAGCTGCGAGGTAAATTTTTGCCATCTGCCCCAATGGAAAAAATTTACCTCGCAGCTCGGAGTTAGCGTTCCCCCCGTCATGATCTCTCCGCTGAAAGAGTGTTTGTAAGAGTGTCACTTCACATCTGCCTCGAGAGGTTTTTATTTCAGAAATAAGGGCCAACCATTCTGTAGATCCTTCAACCGTCATCCTGCCTTTCTCAAACCATTGCTGGAACGTGTTTTCGGATCCAATCTAGACCCTTTTCAACAGCCTGTGATCTTCGATGGATAATTAACTTCCTTTGGGACGCACGTAGAAAATCAGTTTGGTCATGTGTTTGAAAAGTTTGAGTTGAAAAGTTTGAGTTGAAAATCAGTTTGGTCATTCAGTTGGAAAAATCAGATGCTGATTGGGAAACCGTTGTCGTCATTGGATGAGAAAACCAAAGTGAGAAAATTGAGATGAGAAAAGTGAGATGAGTGAGGTGGAATTTGCATCATGGTGTAACGGATGCGAAAAAGCCCCACGCCGTATGGACAATAACAAATGACATCAACGGCCACATGGTCTGCAAAGGAAATTGCCGGATACTTTTACATTGGGCGTTTATGGGGTAGCCAATTTTGTACCCATTGAGCGAATGCGGCGTGGATAAAGTGTGTGTCATTCACCACTGCGGCAGCATTGATCTCCATGCGAATGGGGTTCCATGAATCCGTTTCGTTGAGCAGTGACAGATGGCAACTTCCAAACATGTCTTGGAACTTTCAAGAGCTTCCGCTCAATGGTTATTGAAGCACTTGCTTTCTCGTTGCCTGTGCCTGGACAAACCTGTTCACCATTCAAGCATAAAATGCCATGGGAAACAACAGCTCCAGCCAACCATGGTCGACCTCGGGAACTTTTTTATGCTGTGAATTGACATTGGGCCGCAACAGTTGTGGTTGATGGAAGGCAAAAATTCTGAGTGCCATGTGATGTTCTGGTTGATGGGGAATGATTTTGGCTTTCATTTGCCCAAGGAATGTGGCTTTCATTTGCCCAAGGAATGTGGCCCCTACTCATGATGCATCCAGGACTATGCTATTTTGGTCACACACGAGCAGCTTTTTGAAAACACATGATCGAAGTTCGTAAACTACTGCGTGCCGATGCAGAAACTGCATGATGATGTCTCCTCGGGCCGTCCCCCGTCCAAATGTGGTCAGGTGGAATCTTGCCACGGAATGGACTACCTGCCAACGAGCAGTTGGATCTCACGCTATCGTGATTTATAAAACCCTTGTGGGGCTGGCGATTCAATTCGAGCTGGAAGACTGTGCACGGACAGAGGCGCACCGGCTGTTCCTCGGAAGACTTTCGAAAATAACCGGCATTCTTTCGGGTTTTGTTTTTAAAATGTGTAAAATTCACGATCCAGAAAATTGTCTACTGGCACAGCCGCCGGACCGGAATCCCATCCTGCTCTGCTCCTGGCATCCGTCATTTGGCCTTCTCCTGGGTTTCACAGACAGAGGCACGACCACGGCCAACTGAGCAGAACACCGCTTACAAAAACATGGAAGCCAACAAAAAAGACGAACACAAAACCTGATGTCCGTAACGAAACAGGACGAATACCTATAAAAAGTAAATGAAATTGGGCAGAAGTGAAGGGAAAATAATGTGCAGCAACATTTCGGGGAAGTGGAAGTGAAGTGCCTGGATCTTGCACTCAATGCACTCGCTATGGTGGTCGTGATGAGGTGCTCCGTGAATGAAAAGGGTTCCCGGCCCCCAGTCCCATGCACCATTCGCGGCGAATACGCTGATTAAACTAAAAAAATTCTTCTGACCCTGTGAATTCCTTTTCGCATTCTTGCCGTCCTTCATTGCAACGAAGTTCACAATCGTGATTCGTGGCCTTTTGAAAAAATTTCTTCTCGCATCAATGCTTCCAGTTCCCACCGGAATGCTTTCATTTGATTATAAAATAGTTAAAATAGAATAGACATTCCAAAAATGACAGCTGCATGTGCTTCCACTTCATATCGGAAATCTTTCATCGGATATTTTATTCACAAAAATCTATTGTTTCACGTTCGAAAAATCGGAAGGTCAAGCAGTGAGGTCAGTGCTTCTTTCAGAACAGCACGAGCTTGAAATCACAAGGTGCCTTTTCTGCCGTCTGGCCGCATTGGAATTTTTCATTCTCTTTATTTCGGCGAGTCCGCATGCAACTTTGTTGAATAAGATCTTGGAAACGGGCACTACTTTCCCCAGAGGAAGGAGGGGATGCGTGTTTCCATCCGGATCTGGGAAGCCAGTTTGCAAATGTTGACGCAAATTAAATGGCATGTATGGCCCCCAGCGAGCATTTTTTTCGAAACGGGTTGGTCAGGTTCAGTTTCCTTTATCCCGGAGACAAGTGCTCCGGAATAGCACCAATCCGAGGTTGCGAGTTTTTTTCTCCAATGCCAAAATTATACCACAAACCTCGGATTTACTTACGCTGTTCCGGCGCACTTGTCTCCGGGGTTGACAAAAAAGACAAAAAATAAACTTCTTGTGTTTTTCAAAAAACATCAGAATTCTTACGCGAATGGCGAGCCCCGAGTGAGCATGCTTGCACATAAAGCTCTCTGCCATCCAAAGTTGCGACAGTATTTTTAAAATCGCAACCCAGGATCGCATCACGAACCCAAATTTGTTCTGCTTTTCTTTCAGTCGACGAGCGCCAGAAGTTTTCATCAACGTCAGGATCACGAAACTTCCACGTCGAATTCAACATTTGGACCTCAAAGACCAGCGATATTGGTTGATTTAACTCGAAGAGCCAATGCTGCTTGCCAAAATGGGGACTACGAAACTGCTATTTCAACTTTCAACGAGGCTCTCAAGATCGAACCGAAAAATCATGTCCTTTATTCAAACAGATCGGCGGCCTTCATCAAAATTGGAGACTTCAACTCTGCTCTCCAGGATGCTCTCAAGGCGCTGGAGATCAAACCAGAATGGCCAAAGGTGAGCTATTGCATGGAAATATTGGTCTTTCATCGAATTGAACTGTGTTTTGTCCTTGGTACATTTAAAGTTTTGTTTTTTTTTAGTTGAGCGTAGACAGACACACTTTTTGGCGCCAGAACTCTTTCGCAACAAACATGATCAAAGAAGGGGAAGTGGAACCTTTGTTCTGCGCCGCTTTGACACAACCACGAGAGTCAGACGGGCCACAAGCAGAATGGCCTGGAAATCTGACGCAACCCAGCATTGAGGCAAGGCATTGTTGATGCGCTCGTCATGCACATGAATTGGGTGGGATGAACTAAAGGGTCAATACAACCTTCTGTTTCCTGAACCTGATCCGACTGGGTCGCTCGTACCCTGCAGGAAATGAATGCCAACGACTTCCGGTCGGGAGGTCACACAAACTTCTGGGCAAATTCTGTAAAGCGAGTTTTTTTACGTCCGCAGGTCAAATTTGGCCTCAAATGGAGGATGTTGTGTGGCAAACTTGACGTGTTGTCTTGCCAGTTGCCACAAAGGACTGCCTGCAACTTCCGGTGGGCGGTTACACAAACGTTGGGATCAATTTCAAATCTGTCAAATCTTCGCTGCTTTGATGTCAAATTCGTCGCGAAACAAACGAAAGGTTCACACACACACATTTGTGTTGTACACAAATTTGCACTAGGAGGTACTGTGGCGAGAAAATTACTCGTGCCATAAGTACACGCCGGTTTTTCTATCTTTCAGAGAAAACTGGGAGAGTTGTGTTGATTTCAGATTCAAGAAATCGGATTTTGTTGCACGAAATATGTGTCAAATCAGTGATGGATTACTAATTATGATGGGATCGAGATTTTCCCGAAAATTCCAGGCCATATGTGGTACAATTAATTTTCTCGCCGCTAATGGCGCTGCACCAACTCTTGGTCAAATTCGGCCTCAATCGAAACATGACAAACATGTGGAAAGCTTGTGATTTCAAATAAAATTAGGATGAAGAGCCATTTAAAAAATAAAGGCATCAATTTGCGAATTTTTCGCTTTTATTCTGCAGCATTTTTGCTTGAATTAGCCCTTCAAGCCCCTTCACAGTATTTTCGGAAAATTGTATTAACTTTTAATTCGAAATGCAATACAATATTTCCTGTCCTTGATGGTGGAAACGCAAACGATATTCAGTTCCCCTTGACGCAAACAATGACGCAAGGCGAAAAGCTAAAAAAGGCCCTGCAATCACACATGCTTTCGTTTTTCCAAAATTGCAGTGCACCGCAGACCGAGCTTTTTTCCGAGACTTTTGAAAGGCCCTGCGAATGAAAATGAGAGCATCAAAAGGTGGATATACTTGAGGGTACTTGCATACCTGATTTTACGTTGCGATGCGCCATCGTCAGAGTATTTTTCCTGTCGAAAAATCGCACATGGGCCTTCCAAATAAATTACGAAAGCGTCATTTTGTGTCATTTTGCACACAAGCAGGTGTACCCGTGTTTGGGGTTATTTTCTCTTTCCATGTAATTTGGTGAAATTGAGCGTCTGCCACAAGGTCCGCTCTGCAGGCGTGTGTGCGCCAATTTGAAACCCTGCCGGACGTTAATAATTTTTTGGGATTCAACTAGCGCCATCTTAACATCAATGCAGTTTTTGGCCCATTTCCTTTTGGGATCAGGATTCGTTCACTACTCATACACCTGCAAAATATGTAGGCCTAGGTGCCCCAGAAAGGGTGGTCCGAAAAAAGGAACGAAGAATTTTCGCAAAAGATGATTTTCTGAAACCCCGAAACAAAACAAAATTTTAACTGGAAAAAGTGCATGATGTCGAAACAGAACGCAGCAATTAGAACTGAAAGGTCGGAGCAGTTGGATTATTTTGCAAGTTCAAAGATTAATTGACGAATGATCATTTATGATCTTATGCTAAACAAGATCAGGGCCCAAAGCAGAGGGCTCGGAAAAATCGTTTGGTGGCAAAAGGAAAGCGAGATAGTCAAGCAAAAATTCTGAAAGCGTACCAATAGTCTGAACAGAATAATTCCGTCCAATTGGGCTTTACCGAGTACCTATCTTGTTGATTGCAGACGGTTTCAAGAAACTATTGAGATTTTAATCAATTTTTTTCTTTTATCAGGTGCTGCGTTCGTTGCAGATTTTGTCCTTTTGTTTCATTTGTTCGCCAGAATAACCATCTTCTGCGCGCTTCATAAGTTTTAATCTTTTTTGCCGACCAACATTTTTTGGCGTTTTCTCCATTCGTGAGTCCGAACGACGATCAGTTCGTGATGACGATCAGTTTTTCCCGATAAAGTCGCTCCACAAATTTAATTCTGAGCTTCTGCTCTTTCTTTCAGCGGATGTGATCCATGGAAAAATTGCACATGCCATGATTATACCATAAAATTTATGCACTTGGATCAAGTAAAAAAAGTTTAAAGCTTAATTTTTGCTTGTGGTGCACTTTTTCACGGCAACCTGCGAATTCGATCAGAACAGCAAGCAGGTGGTGTGTAAACGTAAACGATCATTCAAACTCACCGCATTTTATTTCCGCAACAGCATTGGCTTTTTCTGTTGTCGGCAACCCGCCCATTCCTCTTTGATCTTTGAGGCGTTTCTGGATTTTGCCCTGATGGTCACATTCCACTCATTTTCAACATTCACTTCGGAAAGAAACGGTAAACACATTTTTTACTCGATTTTCGGACTTGTGCCACATTGCCGGGGATCGCACCCCACACATGCTGATGATTCTCACCAGAGCTATATCAATGTTCTGTTGTGGATGGCTCTAACTTTTACCTGTGTGGATTCTCCAAGTTGAAAGCCTTGAGCTGACAACATGGAAGACGCCTCCACTGGCACATTTTTACAGGAGACGATTTGTTGACTTTGTGGGCATCAAGCAGTGCTTGACTGCAAGAAATGAGTCGACGCCAGTCGCCAAGGTGCGGGTTTCCGGTAGAGAATGTGCAAGAAAAGTGGCCGGAAGTTGGGTCAGGTTTGGTCAGCTTTTCAAAAATAAAAAAAAAACAAAAGAAGCCCAAATCACATCCGGGAGCTGGGCTGCTGGGGAATTCCACACGGAGACAGGGATACTGAAGTATCAACAACATTGTCTTTTATTTTTTTGAAACGCTTCTTTTTTGTTTCTTTCACATGATCATTTTGTTTTTCGTTCCAGGTTTTGTTTCATCTCCGTTTCGGGGGTTTTATTTTATTCTTCCACCCAGGTTTTATCTTCCCCTTCGTTTCAGGCTCAGATGCAATTTCGACTTTCGACTGAATGTTTTGAACCCAATGTTTTTTTTTGTGTTGATTGTGTCACATTTATGATTGTGTTCCAAATACAATGCATGATGATGGTCGGAGGGATCAGATTGCGCATGGAAAGGCCTTGCGGCAGCAAAAACCAGACGGGGAAAAGCTGGCAAACAAAAATGCATCACTTCGCAAGCGGTCCTCACTCATCAGAAAAGACTGCGAAAAATCAAACGAACAAAAATGGCCCAGATTTGACTAGCGGCTGGAGCTCGTAAGCTCCTAATTTGTCGAAAAGCATGTTAAACTCAACGGACCCAACCTATTTGAACCTAACCTCACTCAGCCTAACCTAACCAACCTAACTTTCCCTTACCTGACCCTAAACCTAACTCAACCTATCCTAACCCAATCAACCTGACGGATCCAAACAACCCATCCAAACCAACATAGCCAAAATTACATTAGGAGCTTACGAGCTCCAGCCGTTTCTCAGATTTGACCGAGGCGCCTCGCCTGGCAATTTGCCTGCGGGCGATGATATGCGTCCACGCAATTCATTGGCCTTGACATCCTGAGTGTTGGCCAAAACGCGCGCCTTTTGGCATTTTTCCTGTTTGGCAAAGGTCTGTCCGTTGCAGTTCACTTCGAAGAATAGGGTAGACGGCTCTCCCCCAATTTCGGCGGTTGAAGCACCTTGGGTTGAAGCCTGTTTGTTTACATTTTTGAACCTCACCTGCTTGGGCGACGAGACTGAAGAGCTAATGAGTTTTTGAACAAGGCCTTATTGTTATCCCACTTTAGCTACGGTCTGCTGGATGTGTTTACTTTACTCTTTTTTCGATAAGGTTCTCGAAAAACCAGCGTACAAAAAAAAAACTCGCTCAGAACCCTCAGGGAGCGGCTATTTGGAATTAGAGTGAGTCCAGTGAGCACAGGATATCATGCCAATGCAGTTTTGGGCCGAATTGTTCATATCATTGCTTTCACGCCTGCTCCAGCCCTGTCTGCGCCTTCCTTCCTTTTTCTTTTTGTTTGTTGTTGCCTTATCTGGAAATTTTTAATGGCATTTGGGTGTTTTTGAATTTGACATTGATGAATGCTTGCTCCCCAAGTTTAATGGTGTTTTGATTCCTCCTATTTGCTTTGAACTGTAATCCAGTTGCTCGCCCAAATGGCGCACCATCGAACGCAAACATCAAATCAACGCGAATGGTTGCTTGAAGGGGTAGTTATTTCTTTTTGTCCAACATTCCGGGCTCGGAGGCAAACATTTCTGGGCCATTTTGGCCGCCCCTTCAGGGCTTCTCACTTCTGGGAAACGGAGCCTCCGAGAAGCTGAAGAAATTTTGAAAAATAAATTTTGAAATTTAAGGCGAACTTTAGATGCAAAATTGGTGTTCCAGAGGCCAAATCTCCCACCAGTGAAAAAAACACACCAGGGAGGGGCAAGCGAGCCGTCGGGTATTTGCAGGGGGCCGTTGCCCCCTGCCCCCAAAAATGACGCCCTGCTTGCAGTGAAAAAAATTCTGCTGAGATGTCCTCATTTTGTTACAAAATTTCTGCATGAATGCTGTTCACGTTTTTTTGTACTTGTGCAGATGTTCACTGGGCGAATTTAATTTTTTTGGGTTCATCAACCAAATGGTGTGTTTCGTGGGCATTGGAGTGCTTTGAGAGCACTTGCCACATGGGACGGTTTGACCCACTTGCCACAGGGGGCGTTATTTTGTGGAGCATGGGGTGTCTGCCTCCGCTGGGAAATATCCGAGCGGTTCCGTTACCCACTGGCATGGTGAATTCATCATCATCATCATTGCCATCCTGAGTTGACAGCCATGCGGCCGGTGACTCGGCAAAGAGGGCCACGTTGCCCTTTGCGTAAACACAAAACCCGGTAATCGTGTGACAAAACAGACCAATACATTGGCTTCGCAACAAGGTCACATAACTCCATAACTTGAAACAGCACTACTGTGTTGAATTTGCTTGACCTGTTAGAAAATTTACCCTCTGGAACATGAATGTTGCACCCAAAATGACCCCCAAATTTCAAAATTTTTTCAGCTTCTGGAGGCTCCGGCCGTAGATCCCACCAAAGAGGTTCCACCTCTTGGAGCCCCGCTGGGTCCTGGGTCTCTTCTGCCCCAGAACCCAACTAAAACAATGGAGGCTCCATCCCCAGATCCCCAAACATGGGTACGAAGGCGACCAAATCTTTCCCTGATAAAAATGTTACCGCCTGAAATCAATCACGCCCCTGGTGTATTACTATGATGCATGATGTTTTTCTTGCAGGCATTTTATCGAAAGGGCGTTGCTCTCCAGTGCCTTGGAAAATGGTGCGAGGCATTGGCAGCATTCAGTTCCGGCCTCGCACGGGATTCGAAATCCGGGCAGATGCTGGAAGGTCTTATTGAAGCTGCCATGAAGTCTCCGCTAAGAGGTTGGGTTAGATTTGTCAACAAAAAGATTTGTTGTTTGCTAGTGGCAGATGTGAGCTTTTAGTCACAGATTAATGTAGGTGACGTTTTTGTCACAGCTTTTGATCATAACATGGCTTCCATCATGGCTTTAAATCGTTTCACTCCACAATCAGAGAGGTTATTCTTCCTGTTGTGAACACGTTTGTGACATTAACAGAACAGGTGTGTGTCCATTTTCTGTGTGTCTGGTTCATCGTTGCAAAGGGACAGAACTGGACGACTGAGCGAAAATTTTGTCCTAGTTATTTTTATGAGTGGCCTTGTGCATTCATATTTTATTCCATTGACAGACCATCCCAATGTGCATTCTATGTGGATCCTATTGAATGTCATTGACATATATTCTGAAATTTTTTCCGCGAGTGGACATTTTATACCCGATAATTTGATGTCGCTCACTTCGCTGTTGTAAAACGCCGTGGACAAATCAAAGGGAGCTAAGTGTAAGAAACTTTAATTTCTACTCCTGCGATTTTCCATTAAAAACACATTGTTGTTCGACAATATTTTTAATTTCTCCGTTTTCACTTAGCTCCCTTTAATTTGTCAGAGACGAAAAGCTCAAAAACTGCATTTTCGCAATTGCGTTCACAGACATACAACATCTAAACGCTGCGAGCTGGTCAGAGTGATTGATCAATGATCACTGACTACAAACCGCCTCAAAACCAACATTCAACAACCAAACTATGAAAGGAGTTGCTAATGGACTCTTTGCCAAGCAGCAAACATAAACCATAATTTTCACACAAATACTATTTCTCTCTTTCAGCTTCCTTGGAGCCAACGTACGGTCAGCTGAAGGTGATGCATCTTGAAACCCTTCCTTTCGTAGTCATTTCTGTCATTGGTCAAGAACTTCTTGCACTTGGCCACTTCAGTGATTCAGTGACAGTTTTGGAGAGTGCCCTTCAGGTTGGAACTTGCAGCATGAAGCTCAGGGGTTCAGTCTTTTCGGCGCTTTCGTCAGCATATTGGGCTCTCAACCAGCTCGGCAAGGTATGTCAAATCAAAATCTGTTTTTATTGGCAGCAGAATTTTTAAACTAATTTTTAGAAACCTCAGAAACACATATATGCTTAGGAGTATGTTATGATATCCGATTATTTGTGCCTTTGATGCCACCCTTGGCTGGAGAATATTCTCCAGCCAAGATGCCGCCGTCGTTGTTGTGTCCTATGAGATATGCTCTTGTATGTGGGCGCAGTATAATTTGAAAAAAAAAATGTATCCGAAGTAGTGAATCGAAGTCTGTGCAATTCCAATCCATGCTGAGACGATGGCTGTAACCTCTGTAAATATGAACTCACAAAGAATAATTTTCCTTTTTGGAGTGTTTTGTTTGGAGGAGTGTGAGAACGGACATTTTCTGAACAGGGGCTGAGGACCTCGAATTTGCCTGGAGACAACAGGGGATCAAAATGGATAGGAAACAATAATTACAAAAGCGGGAAATGGTTTTCACTTTTTCTGGCAGGGGGCAAGATGCCACAGGGATTGGACCCTTTGTCCCACGGTTCTCAAGTCAAGAATTTGACTGGCTTTCTTGGAGCACGGCATGGTGTCCTGTGGGACAACCTTGATGGGACAACCAAGCCGATACTCGAACTATTGAACTCGAAAGATACAATATGAATGGGTGCACTTTCCTGATTCAGGTATCCTGATTTGTAGAAACGTGGGTGTTGTCCTAAAGGGGATGATTGTTGGCTGAAAACTCGTTTAGTGATGGCATTTTCAATCTGTGATTTGATCCTTTCATTTCACTTCAAATCGAGAAACAAAGCCGGATCGTTGTGCTCAGAATTATTGACAACTGGAAGAACTTCCTTGGAAAGCACAGCATGGGGTCTTAAGTCGAGCATCGGTAAGAAAAGATCCAAGGTTTGCCCACAAGGTTCCCTTTTCTGAAAATGATCAATTTGTGACACATACGAGTACAGGTTCCTTTTCTGCCGAGTTTCATCAATGTCGTGAAAGTTGAAATGCAGTCTCATGTTGAGAAGTGTTGAATCCTGCACTCCCTTGGCACAAGTAAGGAACCGGATATCTCCTCGACTGAAACTTGACTGAAATGGAATGTGCATTCTTGGCAACCTGCTACAAAAAATGTACGAATATGTTCGTTGTAACATTCTTCTTTGTTTTCTTTGAATGCAATGAAAAAGCAAAATCCCGGAGAATTGCATTAGGGCCTTAAAATTAATTTTCTCTTTAATTTTTTTCAGGCTATTGACTACATGCAGGAGGATCTCGCTGTAGCACGTTCTCTCGGCGACCTTGGTGGTGAATACAGGGCATATGGTAATCTCGGATCAGCTTACTTTAGCCAGAATAACTTCAAATATGCCTTAACTTCGCACAGATATCAACTGGTGCTTGCACTGAAACTGAAGGAACCGCAAGCAGCAGCAAGTGCTCTGACAAGTTTGGGTTAGACTTCCGACGTTTGTTCTGCACTTACCAAATTCTTTGCTTCTTCGCTGAAATGTTTGTTGCACAAAAACTGGCTCAACTGGACAAAAATTGGTATTTACTGCCGCATCCACTGCATCTCTCAATAAGGCCACATCAGCTGCATCATCTGTTGCCGCATCTCAGAACGCACTGTATCCACTGCAACATATTTGATTGTATACGTAGCATCTTCCAAGTGCAACCCCAGAGACAGCGTAACCTTGCCTTGTTCTGAATTTCTTGTCTTCTCTATTAACTGATTTTTTTTAATTTCTGTATTTTTTGCTCTTGCCATCTTTTTTTTTAAATATCTATTTGGAGTGGAACGTTTCGTTGTTCAAAATTTACAGCTTGGCTGGAAAGTTGGCTGATGGCATAGAGTCTTCATGCCTGTGGCATGGCTGGGAGTCTTTTCTTATCAAATCGCCCGGCAAACGAGTTTCCTTCCACAGTGCTGCAAACGTTTAATTATAGCTTAGCTTCAACTGATCAATGTTTCGATTTCTGCCACAGAAAAGAGTCACTGCAGCCTGCGGGTGAGTTTTCAACAGCCCACTGTTCCGACTGGAATTTTTTCATCATTCATCACTGACAGCGCATGTTCACCTAGATCAGCTGGAATGTCTGATCAGCAGTGTGCACAAGTGCCACCAAATAATCTGTCTGGAGTGCGATCTCATCTTTCAAATAATTTCAAATGATAATAAATGCAAAAAAATACAGTTAAGAAACTCAGCACTTGCTCGAAAAAGATATGACGGATGTGGCGCAACAAGATGCGACAGCTCAACTTGAGGCGGATTCTGCTTCAGGAGATGCAGCTGGTGCAGTGGTACCAATTTGAACCTTATTATTTGACCCAAAAAACGACATGTGCTCGACTGGGAATGCAATCTTTGCTCGGCAAGTGCATGAATGAGTGGGTGCAGTGGCTGAATGGACGAATAGCAATCATGCTCTGTGACAATTTGCATTTGTTGAATTTTTGCTTTTATTCACTTCAAAGTTTTCTGGAAGCTGGAAGAACTGCAGATAATGGGAGTTGATTTATTCAGCCTCAGGAAGGCCACAAATTATTCTGAAAAGTCAGATTTGACGCATTTTCGACATGAAAGGAAAGAGTCTGAAAGAGTGCTGAAAAAGTCTTTCAATCCTATAGGTTTTAAGCACGCACACATGCAATAAAATACCTCCCTGTATGCTCCTCAGTTATCCATTTCAATAGCTTATTGATTCAGTGGCGTTGCTATTTAGGAATCGCGGGGCCCCTCCGTGAACTAGTTGTGCGGGCCCCTAAAATTACCAGTGAAATTCTGTGAAGAGCAATGATACCCATGCATAGAGTACCTATGGGTGAAGAGCTGGAATTACACTCTTCCTTTCCTGTGCCAAATTCTAAATTCTTTCCTGGGCCCAGTCGCAACGCCACTGTTTCACTGTAATGATTGTTGGTGAAACCTTATTTTGAAATTCTTGCCCGGCATAGTCATACCAATGTTTCTCTTTACAGGCCACGTCTATGCAGCGATCGGCGATTGGGAGAATGCTCTTTCCTCGCACAAGCAGGGCGTTCTCCTGATTCAGCAGACCGGTGATGAGCTTCAGGAAGCAAGGGAAATTGGCAATGTTGGTGCTGTGTACCTCTCATTGGGCGACTTCGATCGCGCTGTGGAATGCCACATGCAACACCTGCAACTTGCAAAGAAGCTTGACAATAAGGTATTTGGATTTCTTTGACAAGGTGGCTGCGGCACACCCCCAAACTTGAAAATTTCCAGTGACTCACACATGTGACCGAGCAGGTGAACTCAGTCACACGATGCATCTTCCGCTCTTCAAAACAGTTGGTTGCTTTTGATTTGAGAAATCAGACCAAGAATTTTGAGATATGTCCCTCTGTCACTCAGGGATCTGAGGATCACGTCATGCCAAACTTCGCGACAGTTCTGAAGTTGATCAGTGGTGATGACTGATGAGTTCAGAATTTGGTGTTGAGATTTTTCTGGCATTTTTGTGAGATTTTCTCTTTGAACGACCTTTGAATGTATTTTGTGCAGTCATGTTTCTGCTGCGAGTATATCATGGAAAAGATGGTTTCGTTGAGGATTCGAGATGACATTGGCTCAGTTAAGAGTGGTTAGTGGGAACTTCCTATTCCTTCAATCCGTTGCCCTGCACGACGTAATGGGGCATCACACCTGCTTCGAATTTCTAGAGTGGACTGGACTGAAGGTGCAGGCAACAGAGTCACCAATATCTTGTCTTGGGCCAGACAGTCTGGCCCAAGATACTGGTGACAGACATTACAACCTCCAGGAATTGCAATGACATCTCAGGCCCAAGGAAGTGGTAACCCTGTCTTCTGCTCCTCAATCCACTCTACTCTGGGCACTCGACAAAGGAGGCGTGATGACCTAAAACGTCGTGCCGGGCATGACAACAAATTTTGGGACTTTGCCAATTTCGTGCCTTTTCCCACGCTTAACTGTCTGCATTTATAATTGCATTTGCAGGTCGAAGAGGCTCGCGCCTATAGCAACTTGGCATCCTCTCATAGCTTCAAGCGCAACTTTGAACAGGCAATCACATTTCACAATCATGTTCTCAGGATAGCTCAGGAGCTTGGTGATCACTCTCTGCAGCTGAGGGCATATGCTGGTTTGGGTCATGCTGCAAGGTTCATGGGTGACTATTCCAAGGTGAGAATTCATATTTATTTACTTTTTTTATTCGAAAAGGGTTTTGATTGAGAGGTAGCCGTAGACTTCTCCACTTGTCAAGCCTTCTGCTATTTTCTTTTCTTTTAGCACTCTACTAAACTGTTTGTGACATCACTGTTGGTGACAAAAAATCAGTGATGACAGTTTTGTGTTGCAGTTCACTTCACTTTCAGCTTTCAGGCATTGTTGATTTATTGTCAACAGTGGTGGATTTTTCTGTGGCAGTTTAGAGAGCTGCATATCCATTATCGAACAAGAAAACAATGGATCGAAATTCAGAATCTTGACAGAATGATCGAACAAAAGTAAGTGGTATGTTTGTTCAAATTTTCCAGAAATTACAGCGTCTTTTCTGTCTGTCCCTCTCACACTTCATCAGTTGCCACATGAGATAAATGCAAATTTTTATTTTCAATATTTTTGCTAACAGAGGGATTTTCTGTTCTTTTTTGTGGTTGATCTGTTCCCAGGAATTGCGGACTCGTCTTATCACTACCATCGGGGCCCCTCTCATGTGTCAACTGATGAAGTGTGCTGTGTGATTGGGACAGACAGAAACGAAGCTGTGATTTCTGGAAAATTTGATCAACCACACCGCTTATTTTTGTTATTATTTGCGTGAGCCGCGCATTCTGTGAGATACTGTTTTGTTGGAAAAGGCTTCGTTGTGTTCATTTCCAAAGTAATTCTTTTGGGGCTTTCCTATTCCTTTTAGGCGAAAAAGTTCCACGAGCAACAGCTGGATGTAGCCCTCACAAGGAAGGATAAGCTAGCTGAAGGACGTGCCTGTTCCAATTTGGGCATCGTTTATCAGATGACGGGTGATCATGAATCAGCATTGAAACTTCACAGAGCTCACTTGAACATTGCAAAACAACATAGTGACAGAGCTGGAATGGGAAGGGCATACGGGAACATTGGAAATGCATACAGGTTTGTGCATCTGATCTGCGCTTAGATCTTCAAAAATTAGATGAGAGAAACCCAGCAAGGTCCAGGTTAAAAATAATTTTTCGATGTCCAAAAATGTTACTTGCACACTGAACCCATGCCACATACAGGGTGGCCCAAAAAAAAGGTAACCCAAATTGCCAGGTGTGATCCTGCTGGTTTTGCATGGTTTTTAAAATGTGTTTTCAGTCTTTTTTGTCAAGGTGTTCCACACCATAAAAATTTGGAATGGTGCAGTTTGTTGCATGTTTTTGTTAATGAGCATCAATCTAGAAACTTGATTCTGTGGACACTGCATCATGGTTGGCTCAGCATTCGGAGAGCCAGTGCTGCAGCCTTTGAAGAAGATTTTAACAGTTTTGCCTCATCCAGATATCCAGACATAAATTGTTGCATCTGCCAGTCATCTTCCGTGCTTTCGGTTCGGTCAGAATTTAAAATCCTGACCGCTCTCTGGCTATACCTTCGGACGCGGACGACTGAATGAAATGTCATCACAGTCATCCAGGAAGTCGAGCTACGTCAAAAAATCTTCGCCGAATATTGCGCGAATTGGAACTCCTGAAGTCACGTTTGCAGTGGTTCTTGTTGCAGGTTGAGGCATCCTTCCATAAAATTCAAACGTTGCAGGTTCTGACCTCTCCAGATTGTCTCTGCGGGCTGTTCTTCTGCAAACAGCTGGCTGTCATGAATGAGCATTAAATCCAGGACTTTCCACTCATCAACTGCTGGGTCAGCGGCGAAAGTTACATTGATTCCTTGGGGGCGACGTAAAAGAAAGCCGTTTTTGGAGTACGTGATGTTCACGCACTCTTCTGCATTCGTATGGAAAAAAATCATTCACTTAATCGGAAATCAATCAACCGGAAAATCTCCAAGTGGTGATGGACAACTTCAGATCATGTGTGCAACAACAGTGAGAGATGCTGAAGGCTGCCATATTTCGAATATCTTGTTAACAGCAGCTGAGCAGCCACATTATTCTTGTAAAAGAGAACCTCGAATGTTCGGAAAAGACCACACAATAGCGTGGTTTTAAAGTTGTTTTGTTTGAATAAAACTTGACACTACTTTGTTCTCCAAAGTTTCGGTTACCTTTTTTTTGGGCCACCCTGTATTCAAATTGCACCGAATTCAGTTTCAAGAAATAAGTGTCTGAATATCCTAATTGGGAGAATGGATTTCTTCCATATGGGTTTTCTTTTTGGTTATGAGACATCATTTTTAAAGCTGAAATTTTGGCACAAATTGGTTAAAATTGTCTGCTGTTATGCATCGAACCTGAACCTGGTCCATCCAGACTCCAACAAATATCTCCAGAATCCAATAAAATGAAATAAAAATTATCTACTTTGCTGAACCATTTTAGCCTTAAACGTTCGATTCTGTAAGTGGGCTTTTGCCATTCAAGGGCATTGCATCAACAAATAGTTGTTTCGACTTCAAGCAAGCAATCAGATTATTTTGTGCTTGCATTTTCCAACCCTTTTCCTAACTTCGGCTGACTAAAAATATTTCCAACATTTTCAATCTTGATTGTGGAGCCTTGACCTTTGCTGTTGGATTTCTCAATTATTGGCAAAACTCCACCGTCAAGGCATCATGGAACTTGTTCAGTTTCCAAAGTTTGGTAATTTTCCACAAACTGCCAATGATCAAGGGACATTGTTTTTCCAAATTATTTTTGTTTTTTTTTTCAATGCTTTTTGTCGTTTTCCAGTTCGATGGGATATTATGAGCAAGCAATAAAATACCACTCTCAGGAGCTTGATATCTCAAAGGAGGTCAATGACAGAAGTTCTGAAGCAGCAACTCTTGGGAATCTTGCTGTGGCATACCAAGCTCTGAATATGCATGATATGGCACTGATTCATTATCACAGTCATTTGAATATTGCAAGGGAATTGAAGGTTTGTCAGTCGTAATGTGCAATATTGGGGCAATTGCAATATTGGAATGGATTTTTTTTTTTCGTGGAAGTGGGCAATGTTCGTACTTTTTTTTTGTCTTCTGTATTTTCGTGATTTTATCAGAGACTTTCATTTGTACCAAGACCCAGAAGAAATGTAAGCGGTGTGAGATGCACTGAAATTTAGCAATTTTCAACGAAATTCAAAATTTTCTCCAAATTCTGTTTCAAGTTCCTGTACTGGTTGAATTCTTCTTTCGATTGTGATCTGCTCTGCTGATATCGATGTCCTTTGTTCCGTTTGAGAATTCCCATTTTCTGCAATCTCAGTGAATTCTCATTTTCTTCAAATTGGATAAGGTTTAGTTTATGATGCATCAATGCCAACAAATCATTCAATCGAGAACTTCACTCACCTATTGACTTACAGGGGGTCGCTCTGTATTTTTATTGACCGATCGAGACAAAATTTTCATTTCATGTTTCGTCAAATCCTGTCCTGACGTTTCGCTTATTCTTGGTAAGTGGAGCTTGTGGTGTGCTTGTATAGTGGCGGCAGAAAAAGATTACTCATACATGTGTTTTTCCCATCTAACTGTTGCCTCCGAAACTTTTTTTCTTTCTTTTTACTCTTATGCATTTGGTGGAAATTAAAGTGCCAAATTGCAACGGGGCTTTCGAGAGGTGTCAGATTTTGACATTAATGATGAAAGAGGATCTTTTATTTCTACAGCATGGAGTTTTTGCTAAAATCTCAAGAATGGAAATTTTTCACATGTATGGGTAATCTTTTTCCGCCGCCAGTATACACACACCCAGAAAAGGCAGCAGGCCTTTGCATATGCTGCCCGGTGCAAGATTCCAATTCCTTATAATAAGAATCATGTGCCAGCATGGAACAAGTTTGGGCAGAAAAAAAAATGGAAAACGAACATGTATTGTAAATATTCGTATTTATGCATTTCAGGATAATCTTGGCGAAGTATGTGCTCTCTTGAACCTGGCCAACTGCCACAGTTCCAGAGGTGATTTCTCCCTGGCCATACCTTTCTACGAGAATTACCTGATGCTGTCGCAGGAGTTGAACGATATGGAAGGAGAATCGAAAGCCTGCCACTTCTTGGGTTATGCCCATTATTGTTTGGGCCAATTTGAAGAGGCATCTCGGTACTACAATCAAGATTTATCAATTGCCAAGGATCTCCAGGAAAAGGTTGCCATGAGCAGAGCTTATTGCAACTTGGGACTTGTCTACTGTGCTCTGAAGAATTACGATATGGCTCTGGAATGCCAGCGCCACTTTTTAGGTTGGTAGCTCAACTTGGCACTCGAAACTTCAAAGTTTTTTTC
>JASGXE010006369.1:0-20751 GCA_030068105.1 Sinentomon sp. SZTP_YWyxl
CAAGTTGAAATTTTTTCCAGAGGATGTTCTGAAATTGTATTATTATGCTTTTGTCTATCCACATTTGATTTATTGTTGCGAGTCATGGGGTTGCTATCTCACTGGTGGTGATATGTCATCAATTTTAAAAATCCAAAAAAAGGTTGTCCGCATAATCACAAAATCTGGTTTTCGAGATCATACAGCTTTGTTGTTTGAACGTTTAAATCTTATGAGGATTGGGGATCTTCTGACATTCAGAGGAGGAATTTTTATGTTTAATCTCTTAAAATCAGAACTGGATGAATTAATCTTTGGGAAACACTTCATATTGAATTCAGGAAACACTAGGGCTGCCTGCAATAAAGAATTCTTGCTTCCAGTGGTAAAAACGAATTACGGTCTAAAAGGTTTACAATTTGTAGGTGGAAGTTTGTGGAATTCCTTACCTATGCAGATTAGAATGTCAAGGTCTAAATCTGCATTTGTTTACCAGTTCAGGCATTTCCATTCTCAATAAGCTTAAGATGAATTTGTGTTTATTCCATTTGACATTTCTGTTGTTGGCTTTTGTTGCTCTGACCACATTTGGTCTTGTCAAAATTGCCTAGTTTGATTCTTGATTCTTCAAAAAAGGGGGGCCATTTATCGGATTTATCCCGGCCTTCCTTCGAAATTCTTTCTTGTTTGTGTGTATGGATATTATTGAAATAAAGGACATTACTTCTTCTTCTTCTTAAGAAAAAACTGCAGAGTAAATAAAAATAAATAAAATAAATGTCATCTCTTGCTACCTTTAATGATGTCCTCAATGCACTGAGGAGATAGCCTGGCATTGACATGAGTGACTGCAGACATAGTTGGACTATCATTGATTTCAATCAGCCATACACTGGCATCATCCATCACCAGAAAATCAACACCATACAACTGAAATCTATTCTTGAAGCTGTTTGTTACAGAGACAGAGTTCTGTGCTGCTAACATTGTTGTGATAAAGATAGACTTCATTTGAGGATAGATCTTCTCAGACCACAATGAACCTTGATGTAATGACCTTTACAAGAGAGAAAAAAAGGAGAAAACTTCACTTCAGCGAGAGAAAGAGTCAGATTAAGAAAGAAGAAGAAAACTCATATGCAAATGCCATGAGAGACAAAAATCATAACTCCTTCCTTCCTTCCTTATCTATCCATCCAGTTCTGTTCTAAATCATGAAATGCTACATTTGCTCACCCAATTCAGGGCAAATTTTAATGCTAAAGCAGGGCCCGAAAGGCTCCTCAATTAGACAACTCAGTGGGATTGATTTTGATCTTCATGAAGGAAGTGCCCCTGAGATGAAATTTTGCAAAAAAGATGGATGTTCGAAAAAAGTGAAAATAAAAAAAGGTCTTCAAAGAAAATATTAAAAAGCAAGGTCAACACATCCACCAATACGAGTACCTAACTAAGAAAGCAAGGGTAAGCCTAATTGAATTGCCCTTTTCCTTGGAATGGTTGCAAAGGGCTGAAAGACTTGTTCTTGTGTGCTTTTGTTGATCATCCACCATTAGGGAAGATATATCCACGAGAGGTGTGGTGTGACTATGAGGATAGGGGCTGTTTGCACATTATCCTTCTAAGAGACCTTACACAATGCACCCCAATCAATGTCCTTTGCCCCTTTAGTACCTACACTTCACCCCATGACCCAGAAGCCAATGCAAATAGAGAGAGAGAGAGAGAAGAACACCATTCAATGGGATCATCAGCTTTTATTGAATGAACTCCTCCATCCATCCATCCATCCATCCATTCATTCATTCGTGTCACCTGCCAGAGACGTAGGGGACAGTTAGTTCGTTAAACCTTTCTTTGAAGATGACCCCAAGTGGTATAAACATCGGTGAAAAGGGGTAACTTTTTGTTTTTCAAATTTTCAGAAGCAAAAAAAACTTCTGGTTCTGAATCTGAATCTTACAACACAAGAGCATGGCACTGGCGGTCCAGTAGTAAGAGGCTCGTTGTGAGGAATCTCCCATAATGTCAAACGAAGAGTGCCATCCGTGAACTGATCCGGAGCTCACGGCCCGTGTGACGGGAGAAGTGTGTAAAAGAAAGATAAATCGGACATAAAGATCACAATAAGGCAAATGAAGTAAGCAACATAGACAGAAGGAATAGATCAAGTAATATAAGCCAGGTCACCTCGTCGTCATGAGGTATGGAAGATGGAGTTCCTGAGAAATAATTGACAATACCTTCCAGTTTTGAAGGACCTACAAAGGACCTGAATCAACTGGGTTGGTTCCCGAGAAGCACACTGGCAGATCACATCTCATTCAATCAGCCGTACAATTCTAAACCAGCAGAAGAGGAAAATGGTCTCATTTTGGCATGATCAGATATAGCAGAGATAATAGTACCAGGGCATGAAGACCCTTCGGATTCCATTAAGGATCGTAGAGATCAAGAAATGTAAAATCTAGGGGAAATGTATTCTAAGACCAGACTGACTGCAACCAAATAGGCAGCTCTGGAGTACAGGAATAGATCACTTAGAAGCCTGTAGCAATAGGGCCTACCAGACAATGACAGAACTTCTCAACTAAATGTCCTTTCGTCTCCTCGACTCGAACTTCCGATTACTCCATTCTGCACTAAAGAAGCTCTTCTTTAGTAATATAAATCACTCCTACAGAGGCAATCTCTTAGTTCCTACTGTTGTCAAATTTGGATGCTTGTTATCTATTCCCTATTTTTTATTTTACGTAGGCTGTTCAAAAACAAGTGAGATTTTTGTGATAATTCTCTGTGTTCTTTGCCCATTTCCTTGGCTTGGTGATTTTTAACAAAATAGCCTCCTTCTGCTCTAATTCACTCGGTTTCACTAGTCTGCTGGGCCGTAAACAGGTGCTACAGGGTGTTTTAGGAGGGGTACTTCAGAATGTTTGCCGCTTCCTTTAATTCTACCCCAGCATAGAGAAAACGACTGCTTTTCACATGTTTTGCAGTTCACGGTAAAGGAAAAACAAGAGGGTAAGTCTGTGTAACAAGTAGGGGTTGAACATTTGATGCAGTTTGCATCCAATGCATCTCCTGGCCAGATATTCGTCCTCAAATGCATCTGCCAGTGTTGTTCAGCAGAAAGCGGTGTCAGGAACTTCTGCTGAAAAACACTGATTTCCCCAGAAATCTCTCAAAATTACATGAGATCTCTCACCATTGATGCCATTTGATGTGTCTTCAGATTTCTGACCGTCAGTCAATGCCTTTCATGCTCAATAACTCTTCTGGTCATCATCTGAAAGTTTTCTGCTCAATGTTGTTGGCCTTTTGAGTTTTGACCTCATGTTTTCGTACAAATGTCTCTCGTTCTCACCAGAATTGGAAAAATCAAAGAAAGCAGCCCCAAAAGAAAGAGCAGAACCTCCTGCAACGCAGTGGACAAGAAACTATCCCTCTTTACCTGGTGGCTGCACAAAACCACTGCAGTTCCCATATGTCTGACGTTCTAAGAACGAACAAGTTTCCGGCAAGTTAATTTCACCAGTAATATTCGCATTTGCAGCGAAATTTGCCATAGTACCTCACAACATCCATTTTTTGAATGTGGTAAAAGACGAGACTTGCAGGTATCGAGGGGAGGTCACAGTGACATTAGTCTCACTGGATATTGAACAGCCCTCGTATAAAGAAAAGAAAATAGATAAATTAATTCACTTATAACAAATCACTTTGCAAGGTCACAAATCTTCACACGAAATTTGTTTGGGAAACATTTGTGATGTTAAAATGACAGTTCTCAAATCCATACAATGTTCTCCCTCCATCCAATTACTGTCTCTGTGACTGATTGTCCCACAATCCTTCCCTTCTGGCTGCTTCATCAACAATTGAGTTCTTAGCTCACTCCCTGAACGACTGCTCTCGTCACGACCAAAACTTTCACTTTGTCCTCGTGGTACTCAGGACAATTGAAAATAGGCTCCAAAGTCACCACTTGTATCTCCTTTGGACCCCAAAGGCAAAGGATCTGGAATTCTCTTCAAAATCTCGGCTTCCTTTCAAATCTCAACCACCAAATTCAGGATCTTCTTCAAACCACCAGCTTCATGGGTGAAGCCTCAACAACTGGCATTGACTATTGTCGATAACAAGATGCCTTCAAACGTCCCTTTATCTGGAAATGTCATTCCAGTCTTGCCAAACAAGGCTAATTGAGCCAGGGCTCAAACAAAGTTTGGCCCTCAAGGGATAAGAGCTCCATGTCTCTGTTTCAAAGAGACTACCAAAAAAAAAAAAAAAGGATGCCCTTCCCACCCACCTAAAGGAATAGAAAGAAAAGATTAAGATCGCCATGCAGTATTCTTGGCCGCCGCCGGTCCTTTGGTAAGTGGAATACTGTGGTGACACGAAGCATGCAACAAATAACCTCTCTCAAGTGGTCATGGGTGTCCCAGCATGAAAGAGGGGGACGAGACAAGACGAAACAAAAGACGGCACAAAGAAAACACGGGGAAGGTGCGCCTGCTAAACCAACAGATACACGGGATCATTTTAATCGAAGTCAAATCACAAAACAGCATTTTGGAGAAAGCAATATGAAGCATAGCATCATTGAACAGGAAATGTCATCTCGAAAACCAAGAAAGTGCATGAAGGAATATCAGAATACAATCACATCATAAGCTCAACAGGAGAGACAAAGGAACATGACATGTAATCGAAGTCACAATTGAAATAAGCAGAAAGTACAAAGTCGATTGGAAGAACAGACAGCAAGTACAAATGTAAATAAAACATTGAGCAGCAGGAGATGCACATTGTATGAAATGCAGGGATACATGTCAATAAAAATACAGAAGTCAGCTTTTCATCTCCCAATAACACCTCATACTCACCTTTCCTTGAATTTCTCTATCCTCCATAGTCTCCACTTCACACTCGTCCCCAGACACCACTCTACACCCGATATGGGCCCCGCCAATTTCTCACCTCTTCCTCCACACTTCCCACGGGTTCATGACTAACCACCACCATATCACCAACCCCAAACTCCTTCCTTACACAAACTCCCTCTAACTCTCCTGCCACCTCATATCCTTCATTACGCTCACAACCTTCTCAGCCACAAACCGACCTACACAATCACTTCCCAATGGAGAAAAATGTAATCCATCATTCATCATACCACCCTCAATGTCTACCACCCTCTCTATGTCCAATAATAAACCCCTCTGCTGAGCACACAACTTCCTCAGCTCCCGATTCACTTGTTTACACTTCCTCCAACCCCATACATGCTTATCCCTCCTTGGCACCAAACTCAATAACACCACTTTAACCTTCTTGCCTAGACTGCCTCCACAACCCTCAACAAACTCAACCACACTCATCATTCTTCGAGCTAAATCCCCCGGTGCACGCATAATTACTTCATTTATACCCACGTTCACAACAACCACCACCACCTCTGTCCTTCATCTCATAATCTCATTCCCCACCACCTGCTCTACATCTCTACATTTGCATCCACTAATCCACTTACTCACTACTTCCATCCCACAGCTTCTTACCAATCCAGCAAATCTTCGCACATTGCTGTACCCCACCACCAAGACAGAACCCTTTCCCAAAAATCCTTGGTCCAATCCACGTCCCTCTCTACCACTCCTTTCATCACTTCCACCAACTCTAAATCTCCTCTCATCCATACGCTCCAACACTTCTTCAGATCTTCTTTGTCTTTCACGACCAACAACACCACCGACCTTCCACGTCCGTCCTCCACCAACACATCCCTTTTCTCATGGCACCTTCCATCATTTCCACAACAATTAAATTATTGTGGAAATTATTACAATAATAATTAAAGAAAACAATAATTAGATTGACACTCCTACCTATTTCGCCCTGCACAAGCCCTCATATTGGGATCGTCACGAGGAGTAGTGTTAGTTAGTGGTATCCACCAGCGTGAGAAGGTAGAGTCTGAAATCAGCCTACTCTCCACAGGGACGAGATTCTAGAAAGAGAGGAGAAGTTCACACGTCGTGAAGTCAAGGAGAAGAACCAGTATCGAAGCGGACTAACGGACTGTGTAAGGCACGATCACAACTGGTGACTTAAGGTGGCAAAGAGAACCAAGGAATGATGATGAAAGAGAGACGAGATTCTCGGACAACCTGGCCAAAATTGGAAGCGACCAAATCAAGGAGTGATGATGAAAGAGAGACAAGACTCTCGGACAACCTGGCCAGAGTAGGAAGCGGCCAAATCAAGGAATGATGAATGATGATGGTGACGCTGTTAGCCGTCCCTCTTCCCTATAAATCCACGATGAAGAGTGGCCGGTCATTAGAGGGCCCGAGGACAGAGCAAGGGCATTAAATTAAAACTATAATGCCCCGCTCACCTCGGTCACCGAAAACCGACCCAGAACTGACAAGTCCATAATGGCGCCGTTGCCCAGGCACAGACTACGAGGAAGCCTGGTTACATACTGGCCCAGCAAAAAAAAACTTCTGGTTCTGCAATCAAATTTCCTGTCCTGTGTTTTTCGGACAGGTAATATCATAAGGAGTGTTCGATGATCCTGTTCATTTTTATTTATTATTAGTCACTTGCAAGGGCATGGCCCAGCACAAGCCAACAAAGAGAGACTTAACAGCTAACAAGCATAGTCATATTGGTATAAAAAAGAAGAAAAGGAAAGGAAAGCAAATCCTCCAACTAACAGAAACAACACATGGACATTAGAAACATTGCCTTAAAGAAAAAAAAAAGAAATAACAAATATTACAAATGAAGATCAAACCCTTTCTCAGAAACATATCATGCGACTGTCTGGAGAATATTCACTTTAAAACTCCTCACACTTAAATCTCTACCAGAAATCAAACTGGCCCATCCACCAACATTGTTTAGTCCCTCGAAAAGGCCCACGAGTCTAGAGACCCTCTGCCGCTCAGCAAGGGAGCTCCATCCTAGCTCAGATTCTGATATCATACGTGTTACGCTGCTTTCAGGATTGTAACAACCATAGACAAAACGTGCTGCCCTTCGCTGAACTCTTTCCGAGTTTTTCAACATGAATCAAGCGATACGGATCCCACAATGCAGCAGCATACTCTAGAAGTGAACGGACTAATGCAAAATAATTTTTTTTCTTTTATTTCTTTGCTTGCACCATTAAAAGTTCTCCGAACAAGGAATACCTAGTGCTGAGTTAGCTTTATTCTCACAGACAACATGCTTACCCCAGCACATGTTTTTTTGTAAAAGTAACACTGACCTAGACATGTAACACTATCACAGAAATGCAAATTTATTTGAAACTGCTGCTTCAAGCTTGTGGTTCAGAAGGTAATGCGACTTCATCGGAAAAATAAACAAAATGGTGGCTGATCAAATTCCCCAAAGTACACATTTTTGTTTCTGTCTGTCCCCTTAACCTTCATCAGCTGCCACATGAGAGCGGGCCAATGGCGGAAGCAATACAAAACTGGACTCTTTGGAAATGGATCGGCCAAAAATAAAAATCAGAAACCTTCTGCGTGGGAAACAAACAAAGAAAATTGCATTTAAGCATTATCCCAGGGTAAGCCAGCATCTTCGAGTGATAATCATTCAAAACTGAGAGCTCAAGTCCTCTGACAGAACTGTCGCCAAGACAAAAAGCCAAGCCCAAAAGCCTGACCTGGCAAACAACAGAAAAATAAACAAGAACAATAAAAGACATATCTCAGTCAATGGAGAACTTTTTTTCTTCGAAAATAGAATTCGATGAGTCTTTGTGAGTGTCAGTAAATTACTTTTCTTAAATTTAACCTATTAAATTTAACCTTTCCCTCAATTACAATCGCTACATTTCAGAGGAATCAGTACTCCTATGACGTGATGACCGACAGACCGTGCTGCATCCTGGTTAGTGACTCACAACTATTGTGGAAAAGGTTGAGTCGGGAAATATCAAATAACCGACACTCACAAAGACTGGTACGGGTAAGCTCCACTCAAACTGCTTCAAACGAACTTTCTCTGACGCAATAATTCCATGTGCCAAAAGAGCAGAGCAGAGCAGATCAGACCAGATAAGAGAGACCAGATCATACCTACCTCAAATATCCTTCAAATTGGTAGGAATCCCAGATATTGTCCAGTGGCAGCAGTTTGTTTGTAGCTTTATAGTTGGACTGGACAGATGTATTGCACAGATGAACGGACTCATGTGGATTTGACAAATCAAATGGCTGTGTTGAAAAACGGAATAAACTTTCCCTGAAAATTAATCGAATAATAATCAAATAAAACAATTGCAGGAATGCATGCAAATGATCATGAATCCAAGGATAAGGGACACCGATATTGAAAATATTGAAGATTACACTCCAGCTAAGATCCCACCAACAGCTTCAAGTACGGCAATGAATCGCTCCTTTCAGAGAATCCTCTGATGTCAGTAATACATCGCTGCCATTAGAGACTGCTTCAGTGCTCTTAGGGTTCCCAGCAAAGTCAGGATATGCCAACACCTGGTTGCACTCTGCAGCAAAGCTACATGTTCAAATATTCCTTAAAAATCAAAACAACAGCACCTACACCTGTTGCATCTCATGAGCTGCGTATCGTAGCTCTCGTTTGTTTCTAGGACAATTATTAGCAAGGAACAAGTTCAGCTTGCACATGCCTTCAAGCACCAGGTTTTCAGAAGATCGCAATAGACCGCAAAAAAAAAGGAATCATCAATTGGCTGATGGAAGTTAATTTAATTTTTGTTTAATTTCAGGTTAATCTGGCGCAAATCAGCAATAAGGCATGAGGTATAGCATGAATAAAAAAAAACAATGAATGCACTCGGCCAACCCAAAATTGAAAATTTTTTGCCAAATTTTGCATATTTAGTTTTTGTTGCATTCTCATGGAGAATCTTCTGAGGAATTTAATGCAAAAACCAGAGGTCAATATCTCAATCCGTTTTCAAATGAGAGACTTTTTTCGAACAACGGAACATGGATATTTTGTTCTTTCCTTTTCGTAAAATGCTTATTTGCCGCAAATCACTTTTCGCCTGCCTTTTTAAGCTTTTGAATGCTCTATCTCAGCCATTTGACAAGATAAAAAGGCCAAAGTTTGCATACTGATGTAGTTTTTTGTCAGAAATGGAGTGACAGAGCTGGAATTTTGATATTTTCAATCTGTTTCCACTTTTTTTGGCATACATCTTCCCAAGTGCATCGTTTCTTAAAATGCAAGTCTCGCAAGGAACCATTTCAAAAGTTTTGGGTCAAAAATGAAAAAACTGGCTCTGTCACTCCACTTTTGGCACCTTTTGGAAGTGTTTGGCGCAAACTAAAGTTAAATAAGACATACAGTTACAATACAGGAGTTGCGCAAAGTTATGCGTAATGATTTTTACTAAAACATGAATAACTCTGGAACCACTTAAGATACAGAGGTGAAATTTCACACACAAACTTCCTTAAAACTTGTAACATCGAAATAACAAAGAAGATCATAATATTCCATGTTGTTCGGCCAACCATGAAATTGGAATTTTGGGAATAACCTAGGAATTTCAAATTTTCTCAACCTCAAATGGTTTGTGGTTGCTGATCAAGATTGTCACAGACCTAGATTGGTGGGTAGCTATATTGTCAGCTAGATGAAAATGGGTCATTTCATCAACACCTGCAGACCAGAAAGCAGAAAGGCTGGCATTGAAATGAAAGCCGAAAGGCATGAAAGCAAAAAGGTTAAAAAATGTTGTTTGTTATAGGAAAGGAAGAAAAAAGTAGGTAACAAAAAGGTTCGAGGTGGTAGGGAATACCTAGTTGAGGAGAAGAGTAAGGTTCGAGGTAGAAGAAGTTGACCTACCTCAAAACTTCAAAAACTACCTCTGCTTCTGGAGCGAGTAAGACCAGATTCCCCTCAAGGAGTTTAAACCCTTTGGACCAAGGGAGGGTCTTTTCTTTTCAGCCCATATCCCACCATCTTCACCGTCTGTTGGAAATTTTTCCTCATCCTGGCTATGTCACTCGCTGAATCAGCATTTTGAAAACCAAAAAGTAAAAAAAAGAGAAAATTGTTGCCCAATTGACGTCATCCCCCGAATCCTGTCATAGAGGCACCCGTTTAGACGACAGGGGTCACTCCTGCAACTGCTCTCATTTGCCCCGAGTTGTTACGACTGCTCTCCTTTGTATTGATTTTGACAGCCCATTTGTACCAGACTTACACAGAGAGGAGAGAAGCAAGAAATTTCAAAGTATGTAGAGTAGAGTAAAGTGCAAGGAAGATCGAACCACACCATATCATATCATACCTGTACATCCAAATTGTAAATGGAAACCAATTGGACACAAGAAACCATTGTCTAATATCAAACTTCGTAGAGTATATCAGCATTGGCCTTTCAATGTATTTCTGCACAATAGACATCATTCGACGGGAGTCACCAGTCTGAAATTCAGCCAAGACTTCATCCAATTTGCGGAGAAGACGTATTCCAGAACCTTGAGCTCTTGCACCAGGTTTAAGCAACCAACAATTGGTAATGCCATCAAGCCGCAATTGGGGACAATACGTTGAAATGATCGTCAACATTCTTCTGCACAACTGAGCAAGATCCTGAAAAAAGAAAAACAACATAAAAAAATGAGAGAGAGCGAGAGGGGGAGAGAGAGCAGGGAAGAGACAGAGCAAGAGGGGGAGAGAGCAGGAGAGGGAGGGTGGACAGAGAGAGGGGGAGAGAGGGAAGGGAGAGAGAGAGGGGGGGGAAGAAAATATTAAAAAAAAATCAAACTGGCAGGCACACAGAAGAAATGGATGCTGCATTTTCAAATGGAGGCATTTGGTTCTGTCGTTGGTTGTTTTGTACACTTAATTTGGTTGGCAATATTTGTTTGACAATTTTGGACGTGTGTACAGAATTCGCATACAAAATAGTTTTGTATGTTTCAAAAAATGATGCGCACTAAGTAAACAAAATTTGTCTTGCTCTTGCTTTGTGGAATGTTGGGTCGGTTCTCTCCCTGATATAAAAAAGGCCTGGCATTCTCACAGTGTTAACAAACAAAACTGACGTACAATTATCAGCCATCTTTGGCGGAATGGGAACAAAAATTAAACCGATATGGAGAAGGATACAACTGCTAGAAACGTGTTCCGACATGTAAAGTAAAGTATCCAAATCAGAGAAAGAACAATGTGATGGATGAACAAGCCCTGCACAGAGTGCTATCTTTTTTTTTCCACTCCCACTCCGACCGCTCTTCGGCCATCCTTCTATCTAATTCAGCTGTTGTCAATGTCAATGTCACACAACAAACAGTGCCCACAGAACATGTCGGTACCTGCACCTGCACCCACCCAACTCAACCATGTTGATGCAACAACATGATGGTCAACCATCATTGCAATGCAACCAAAATTGGCCATTTTGTTTTCATTTGTTCATTCTGAATGAGTCAGTGGTAGGTGCCCATAATTTTGTGATGTAGTTGGTGTCAGAGATTAGGGATGACCGGTACCTGGCTGTAATGGAACCGGTTTGGTACTGGCATATTTTCTGGCACCGGTACCGGTATTTTTCTTCTTCTGACATTTTAACACATGCTTTCCATACAGTTTTTTCTGGGGAAGTTATTTCTCAATGCCCATCTCAATCGCTGCTAATTCCAGATGCCGATTTTACCGGTTTGGTACCGACATATTTTCCGGTACAGTGGGTACCTGAGGTACCGGTACCTTTCTTTTTTCTCTTCAACATGTGACATCGGGACATGTTATTAAAAACAAGAAAAAGACGAACGGCCCTTTGTCTGTTCGTTTTGAGAATGCGAAGACGCAACGTTGTTCACTCCATCCTCGTGGAGCTTCTTCAGGCGACACCGATGATTGACTATGAATCATCGGTGTCGTCTGAAGAAGCTCCACGAGGATGGAGTGAACAACGTTGCGTCTTCGCATTCTCAAAACGAACGGACAAAGGGCCGTTCGTCTTTTTCTTGTTTTTAATAACATGTCCCGATGTAAATCCAATTCGGGGTGCACGTGCAGAAATTTAAACATGTGACATCTGCTTTTCATACACTTTTTTCTGAGGAATTCATTTCTGCAATGACAATTAGCCTCTCTCAACCTCTCCTAATAATTATAATAATAATTCCAGGTGCCAATTTTTACCTGTTTCACTTCAGTTCATTTTGACCAATTTTTGGGTACCATTTCATCAAGAGACTTCTTTCAGTTGTTGTGATTAAATACTCTGGGGAAATTTGGGCAGCTTAATGAGTATTGAGTGCTGACAAGTAAAATGCAGCTTCCTTCCAATTTGATTGGAAGCATAGTGGGAAAACATGACAATAGCAGCCATACACCAAGTTAACTGCAGACTGAAATGAGGAATAGTCCCTGATTTTCTTTTGATTTTCAACAACATTTCTTTGGCTTATCTATCTGCATAGTTCAAAACTGCTGAGTCATAAATATAATGGTTCCTGAAATCACTGCCTTTGAAATGATTGGCACCGTTACAGGTACCAATCTGGTACCGGCAGAAATACCGGTACCGGTCAACTCTACTAGAGATGCTTGCTCCACCTACCTCTCCTGAACTTACTTTTATGAGAAAGCAGTCTTCCGAAATGGGCATCATCAATTTGCAATTGTCATGCACAAGCAAGTAGTAATTCTTCAAGAACTCCTTCCATTGCATATCACTCAGAGTTGTTGTTTTGACATTAATATTTCCCTTCTTTATTGTATCCTGCTCCTTCTTCTGGTCCTGGTCGTCAATATCTCTGTGCATTTTGAATCTAAGCCATTCTAAGCAATGACTGACAGCAAAGAAGATTGTGGACAATGTCACCTGGTAATGCCAATTGTAAAAAAAAACAGATTGATTTAGTTTTAAACTGAGCTGTGAAATTGAAAATAAGAGAACCAATAGCTTTTAAGATCCATGTGCCTGGCAAGTAAATTGCTTTTTGATTCAACAGATGAGGAAATACTCTTCTCCAATGAACTGTGAATGAATGAATTAAAAGCCAAAGCCTTGAATAATTGAATCAAACAACACAAAAGGAATGGGGAAAAATGGAACCAGAAGCAATCAGGCACGGGAGTAACTTCTTTTTGAAAAATTGCTGGTGTCCAAAAAATTGGACACGCAGCAATCAAGCACGAGAGGAATTTCTTTTCCTTTCTTTTTCTTTTTTTTTTTCTTTTTTCTGCAGTCTGCACACTTCCAGCAGCAACCACTCGTGCCAGTTTTTGAAATGCAAGAGCCAATCTTCTGAAATCTCTTTATTCTCTTTTGTCATTGAAACATCAAAAACTCCTCAACACATTCATCAAAACCATGCACTTGCATTCCTTCCTTCCTTTCATTATTCTTCTTCTTCTTTCTTCATAAAGGTACATCACAGAAGCAAACAAACCCCAGAAGCGAAGCGAAGCGAACTGAAACAAACAAAGAAATAAACAAACTTTTGCTGTATCGTCAGTCCCACCAATGAGAGCTGAATCTCCCCCAGCACTAGCAGTCCACTTTTCCACAATCCAAACCAAGCAGGAACAGCAAGCTGTCAATCTATAATCACTGACAAATGCATCCTTATCCTCAGCAGAATAGAGTCGATAGCAGCGAGGAAAGAAATGGAGAGCATCGTAACAACCAACAGAAGGATCAGCAGACCAGACCACATCTGCAAGCACATCAATTAGGCCAAACTGAAATGAAAAAAAACAGAAGAAGAAAGGATTAGGGATAGGAAGATTATCGTGCTGTCTGTCCCATAATGATGGAAAAATTTGGTCCTTTCCCATTGTTACCTACTTAACAGGTTTGGTTGATGTTACGTGAGTAGAAATGAAAAGACAAAAATACTTGACGAACTTGAAGCATGTCGGGAGAAGAAGTAAGCTGATGTTATTTATGTGAGTAAAAATGAAAGGACAAAAATACTGAACTAACTTGCAGCATGTCGGGACAAGAGAAGTAAGAAGGTACCTAACAGTAATTTTTTGGTAAATTTTACTTTACATACAATTTCAGCACGTGCACCACGAACGCCAGAATCACAAGGAAAAGACATAATAAAGCCAGTTTTCGTTCATGACTTACAAGAATAAATTTGCTACGTTTCGGTCCCACACACGTGGACCTTTCTCAAGCAGTGTTGGTATCACACTACTAACACCACTTGAGAAAGGTCGACGTGCGTGGGACCGACACGTAGCAAATTTATTCTTGTAAGTTTAAGATTCAAGATCGACAAGCAGTACTCATGGCCGTCGCCGGTCCGTTGGTAAGTGGAATACTGTGGTGAGCACTGGTGACACAAAGCATGCAACAAATAACCTCTCTCAATAGGACCATGGTGAGACCAACAGAGAAAGGGGGGACGAAACAAGACGGAACAAAAGATGGCACGGACATGAAAGTAAAGAAAAACAAGAGGGGGAAGGTGCGTCTGCTAAACCAACAGACACACGGGCTCATTTTAATCGAAGTTAAATCGCATCAAATACAAAACAGCAATTTTGGAGAAAGCAATATGAAACATAGCATCATTGAACATGAAATGTCACATCGAAGACCAAGGAAGTACATTAAGGAATATCAAAATATAATCACATCATAAACTCAACAGGAGAGACAAAAGAACATATTATAATCAAAGGTACAATTATTGGGGTAAGCAGAAAGTACAAAGTCAATTGGAAGAACAGAGAGCAAAGCAAGTACAAATGTAAATAAAACATGGAGCAGCAGGAGATGCACACTGTATGGAATGCAGGGATACATGGCAGTAAAATACAGAAGTCAAAGGCATAGTACAGGCAAATGAGGTTATCTTGGTCGGGAGATCAGATAGCTGTCAGACTAGGGGGTTTCAAATGCAAAGCTCGACTTTCCCTTTTAAGTTCAATAATAGAGACTTGGCTTCGGTGCTGTCACCAGATATCTATGATGAGCTCTTTGGGGGGGGGGCAACCATGTATTTTATAGACCGTGTAGCAGACGTCTATCCGATCTCCTTTAATAGGGAGCAGGACAGGAACCTGCAGCCACGGCGCTCCCCAAATTTATTCTTGTAAGTTACGAACGAAAACTGGCTTTTTTGTCTTTTCCTTTAGATACAATATTTCAAATCACATTAAGAACCAGTGACCAATGACTGATGACCATTTGACAGGTAGGTACATCTAATCTCTTGACAGGTAGGTACAACCACACACAGGTAGGTACATCTAAACCTTGGTATAGATTTTGCAACTGTGTTAGATTAAAGTTTTCAATCGTTGAAACACACACGGTGCTGGTGATCGCATAATCATGCAACATGCAAAAGGTCGAAAGCCACACAAGAAAGGGTAATGCATGGTGGCTGTTTCTCAGCTGATGAGATGCCCCATTTAAAAGTTGGCCCATCAGCTGCAACGCAACACATTGCAGGTGCCCAAGTTCTGGTTCATGACATCTTGACCTGCATCATTTGCAACGGGTAAACATCTGCACGTTCAGTCATGCCAACTTGGCTGTTGGTGCACCCAGAAACAAATTATTTGCTTCTCGTTCATTTCTGCAGATGACAAGTTTTGATCCTTTTATATTGAAAAATTACAAAAAAGTAATCACCGAAGTGTACTGTGACGAATCATTGGCTTTTTGCATTGTGGATGAGCTGAGATGGTTGGATGTCGGTCCAAAAATGAAACAGCACCTGATGGTTTGCCAAACAAATTTTTGTTTTTGTTTTCTCACCCTCCCCCTATTCCTCCCTCCTTCCCCCTCTCTCCCCATCCCTCACCCTCCCTTGCCTTTCTCTACCACCCACATCTCAACAGAATTTTGCATTAGACTCCATCAAGTACAACCTTGTTCCCACATGGCAACCAATCAATCTACCCCACCCCAACCCTGAAGGTACCGAAACAAAAGAGCACCCAAAAGACCAGCCACAGCCTTGCCTCTCCCTCCCTCCTCCATTCAACTCGGATGCACTCAGCAGCAACCAAATTGCACATCTTCACAAAGCAGTGTCCAAAGTTGGGGGTGGGGTAATTTGGCTTGGGATGGGGTAATTTCGCCCTGTATTTTGTTCAAACTCAAAAAATGGGGAACCTTCATCCAGATTGTCAACATTGCTGTTCCAAGTAGATGCTTACCTGTGCTGTTTAACAACTAGTTTGTCACTCCATATGTTTGGAACCTATTTTTTATTATTATTATTATTGACAATTAATTTGCCAAGACACAGTCCGGCGCAAATTAACAAGGACAAATACATTACATCCTCGAAATACGGCTTGACAGCCTCGTTGTAAAATAAAAAAAAAAAAAAAAAGCCACAATGAAATTAAACCAAATTTGGAATCAATGCTCCTGCAACAATGAGACATCTAGAGGGCCATAGAGAATATTTCTTCTGAAGGTGTTTGAACTGATATTACTTCCATTTCCAAAGGTTTTGCATCCAGGGAGTTCCACTCTCTCACTGTTCTAGCAACAAAGGAAAACTTCCCAACATCCTTACAGACAGGTCCACATCTCAATTTGAATGCGTGATCGTGTCTACCTAAATAACCAGGGGGTAATAAGCTTTCTTTAATACTTGACCAACCACCAATGTTGTTTAGCCCCTTAAAAAGACCCACCAACCTAGATGCCCTTCTACGCTTGGCCAAGGAGACCCAACCTAGAGCAGTCAACAAATTGGACACACTACGAGAAAATGAATAGCAACCAGTAACAAACCGTGCAGCCCGTCTTTGTACTCTCTCAAGTTTCTCAACCTCTACCAGGTGATAGGGATCCCAGGCAGCAGAAGCATATTCCAGCAGAGAGCGAACAAGAGCAAAATAAACTTTTTCTTTGACGATTTTGCTCGCCCTAAAAAATGCACGCCTGACAAAAAATAGTGCCGAGTTTGCTTTACCAACAACATTTTCAATATGTTTACTCCAACTCAAAGTTTTTGTGAAAGTAACACCTAAGTAAGTTACACTGTTTGCTAAAGGCAAGTCAAAATTTGCGATGCCGTATTTTCCAATAAGAGGGGATGTTTTCCTAGTAAAAGAAACCACCACACATTTCTCAACATTTAGCCGCATCCCCCAGTTGGCACACCACTGCTCAATCTTATGCAAATCATCATTGAGGGAACGCACGTCATCAGGTGAGGTAATTTCTCTCATAACAGCACAGTCATCAGCAAAAAGAAATGACTTGCAAACTAAACTATCCGGCAGATCATTAATATAGAGAGAGAAGAGGGTTGGACCAAGGGCACTCCCCTGTGGAACTCCAGAGGTCACTTTTCCAACATCAGAAAAGGTATTGCTTATCCTAACCTGCTGAGTGCGACGATCAAGGAAATCTGCTATTCAGTTAACCAAAACATCATCGAGATCTATAGATTTCAACTTCGATACCAATGCAGCATGTGGAACTAGGTCAAAAGCCTTTTCAAAATCAATAAACACAACATCTATCTGTCCTCCTCTATCAAGCACCATGGAGATGGTTTGGGAAAAAATTACCAATTGAGTCTCACAGGAAAACCCATTTCGAAAGCCATGCTGGTTTGGCTTAATGATCCCCTTTCTTTCCAAGAAATTAACTAGAAGTCATTTATTATGCTCCATGAGTTTACAACACATACTGGTCAGACTAATTGGCCGATAAGACCGTGCAAACTTCTTATCACCTTTTTTTGGTATTGGACAAACGAAAGCATGTTTCCATTTGATTGGCAGCTGCCCCGATAACAAGGACTTTTTCATTATCACTGTTAAAAATTTTACAAACACATCAGGAAAAAGCTTAATAAATCGAAAAGAGAAACCATCAGATGTAATACTATTAGAGTTCGGCATTTTCTTTATCCATCTCACAATTTTCGATGGAATTAACAAACTGTCTACGAAAGTAAAGACATCAGTTGACAATGGATACAAAACAGGCTTACTTTCGGGAGAAAAACTGTAACAAAATGCTTATTTAACAAATTAGCCTTTTCCAAATCAGAATGCCTAAATATGCCCATTTCATCGAGTAGATACGGAATAGCATTTTCAGAGCCCCTCGAAGAGGAAACAAGATTCCATAATTTTTTGTAGTTGTTTTTGACGCCATCCTTGCACAATCCAGATATGTAATTCATATGTGCCAAGTCTTTTTCGGCATTTAACTCACCAAGCAATACCATATAAGATTCCCTATTTGACTTATGAAGCCAAACATGTCCCAAAATGTGGAGGACCAAATTACCCAAGTGGGGGAATTTGGTCTCAGTGCTGGAATGCCACAACATCGAATGTCCATTTTATTAATTTAATTTAATGTTCCAATTTAACCCAAGAAAAGGGCATCTAATGTGGAAATTTCTTCCAAATTTCAAATTTGTGGGTCAACCGGGACCAAAGTTATTGACACATGCTTGACAAAGCGCAAACTTTTCGCCAAACCATGGTGCCTTTATCTAATCACTTATCAAACTGGGGTTTGTTGGATTCTGAAGTCTAAACGAGTTGCCAAAAATGGCCAAAAGCACATTGTGCGGTTTTGGGGGAAAACAAAATGCCAGAGAGATAGTTTGGTTCAACAAAAATTTTCCTCTTTCTTTTCCGTCGAATTTTTTCAGTCCAACAGTAAAATATTGAAAAATAAGCAAACAAAATGGTCAAATGCCTGCTAGGGCCTGTTCACTGCGAAAACCAACGGCCATATGCACCAAAGCCACTAACCCTAACCCTAAACCTAAGCTTGAAGGTTAAATTACCCAAAAGACAGGTTTGTAAAGTGCAATTATTTGTCCCCACCTGAGAAATTTGTTGCGGCCGTATGCACCAAAGCCACTAACCCTAACCCTAAACTTGAAAAAAGTCAATTTCATGTTCAGATGCACCTTTCTCAATGATGGAAATGGAATAAGGTTGTGCATAGAAATCAAATTTTCCAACAATTTCTACTCACAAAAATTTTTACTCGAATTCTGTGTTAAAATTTGATTTCTATGCACAACAGTATTCATTTTCCATCGTTGAGAAAGGTGCATCTGAACATGAAATTGACTTTTTTCAAGCTTGGGATAGGGTTAGTGGCTTTGGTGCATACGGCCGCAAATTTCTCAGGTGGGGACAAATAATTGCACTTTACAAACCTGTCTTTTGGGGTAATTTAACCCACAACTTCATTTCCCAAGAGACCATCTCATCTCATTTTGCCACACCTGTTTTGCATCCAATCAGCTAATGGAAACGGAAAGAAGGCAGTTCTAGAATCAGGTACCTACCTACCTACCTACCTACCTGCAGGAGAAACACTGGGCACAAGCTGTTGTCGCCTTTGTGTCACACGAGTGGGCACATGCAGATGCACCAAACTAAACAAAACCAAACCAAACCAAATCAAACCAAACCAAAACCAACCTTTGTGGCAAACTGTGAGAACGGAAATCTGTTTGCAATCTGATTTGGTTTCAGTTCCTTCTCTTTCAAGTTGTCTTCTGGACACTGGAACTGCAGCTGAGACTGAGTCAGCCATATCAAATTTGGTTCGGTATCTCTCAATAGTCTTGAATAGAGGAAGTCTGATTCTAACTTGTGAGTGGAAACTGCATTTTCTATCTGATCTGAAATGAGTTTGTAGAAAAGAGCTTTTATTTATTTATTTATTTCAAAATCAACGACCAACAAAATGCACTGGTAGGTCGATTACAGGACTTAATACCTTCATACATAAGAAAGATTAAATGGTAAAAACGATAGTAATAATAATGATAATAAAACAATCATTCAATTGAAATAGCGGCAAAAGATCAAAAAGATCAGGTGCATTGGGTGAATGAAATTTCAAATAAAAAATAGTATGATAGCAAAAGGACAATATTTTGGTCCTATACTCGAGGTGGTAGGGCAGGCTTGCGGAGAAACGAAGAATTTGTTGGCAGGGAATTCCACTCACGAGCAGTCCGAGTGAAAAAGCCGTTGTAATGCTTTGTGAAATCGGTGAAAGGAAAGTCCACATGGTAAATGTGTTGAGTACGCCTTGGTGACAAATACCAGGTATTAGAATTTTCTCATGGATTATGGCCTGAAAAAGTTTAACCTTCTTTCAATGCGTCGAGAAGGGAGATCTTGAAGAGCAAGTGTTTTCAACATATCCGTGACGATTGCATCACGAATGCAATTCTGACAAATAAATCAAGCAGCGCGTCTTTGAATCTTATCCAGCAGAGATATATCAGAAGCCAGGAATGGATCCCATACTTCACATGCGTACTCAAGTTGGGGTAAAATTATGCTCTTGTAAGCTTTGAGCCGGGACTTCTTTGAGGCATTTCTTAGGTTCTGCTAATGAAACCAAGGCATTTGCTTGCCTTACGAAAAGTGAGGTTAACATGACTGCTCCAAGAAAGGTTGCTAGAAAGCAATACCCCTAATTATGAGATCTCTTCAACCTGCTCAACCACCTCATTGTTTAAAAAGTACCTAAGGGTTAAAGGTAGATGATGTTTGAGATTGTGTGACTCTGGAAAAGCAAATCCAGACCGACTTTGAAGGATTTGGCTTGAGGCACCATTTTCTACACCAATTCGACAATGCGATGTTAGGGGATGGAACTGCATAAAGTCTTTTGAGAAAGTTATGGTTGTTTTACTCCAGAAAGTCTGACAGAAAGGTAGCATGTAAAACAAAATTATGATCTGTGAACCTCTACACAACACCAATAGACTTATGGCAGTTTTCACCAGAAACAGGAACCAAAACGAGTTA
>JASGXE010006370.1:0-20207 GCA_030068105.1 Sinentomon sp. SZTP_YWyxl
TTACATAGTCGGCAGCCGCCTGCCTCCTTTCAGACGAGGTTTTTCTTTTTCTTCGTTCTCGGCATGTTTTTCACACTTAAAACACGATTCGTGCTATTCCATAGCATCTCAGCCCTATTTACGTGATTTCAAACGTGGTCCATCGAACCCCCTGTTTCGGCAAGGCATCTACACGCCTCGCCGAACTCCTCAAACGCGGGAGTTTAATGTTAACTCAAGCGCCGTTTAGAATTAATGGCAACATGGTACACAAACACATGCCATTCTTGTGATGCGTGAAACTGTATCAAGTCCTATTAGGAATTGGGTAGCGCCTCTCTTCAGGTGACCTTTTGAATTTCCTCTCCGTTCGAAGTGTTTGGCGGATACTGTAGGCTATAGGCGCCAGGATGCGGGCTCACCCCGGGTAGCGTTGCGCCAGCCGAGCTGAACCGTTACAGTTTAATGAAGTCCAGGTCACATTTAGTGCGGTGCGGTCTTGGCACAGGTCGAAATTGGCTTTTCTCTCGATAAATGTCTCCAATAATGCGGAATGCCATGCCATGCCAGCCATAGCACCGATTTTCTTGTTCCGCTGATTAGTTCCTTGAGGCTTCGCTTCGGCGTCGGTTAATTTTCAGGCTATGGTCGCCTCGGTAGGTACACCTTAAAAGAAAGGGAAATAAAGTCGATTTGACGAAAGAGAGCCTTGTTTAGCCTGGATTAGTTGAGGCTTTTGGGGCGTGGAAAAAACGATAGTCAACGAGGAAGGCTTTGGAACTTGAATTCGTTTATGGCATAGTAAATGAATCACTCCGGCATTCTTCTAAGATGAAAAGGAACGCTAATTTGTTCAGTGGCTCGTGTAGTTGCGTAGCTAAAATAGCATCGGAGATGTTTAACACTGCCCGCCGTTTTTTCGAAGATTGGGTACGCGTTCATTATTCACACCGTTGGATTTGCTCTGTGTTCAAAGAAAAATGGCGGAGTGTTTTTTTTCCGGGGAAATGAAACACGATGGCTGCCAGCGACTAGAATTTTTTGACACGCATCGCCCACAAGTTTCCAATGTAGGGTCATTCAGAGAATAATTCTTTGGCCGATGTGTCAAAATGCATTTTGGTTGATGCTCCAAAATAATTCTGCATTGGCTTATTCGTCAAAATGCAGTTACAGTTTCGACATAAGGCATTGGCTGACATGAGAAATCGATTGGCTGACGCATTAAAACCCAATGGCTGACGCGTCAAAATGCATTATATTCTTACGTATCAAGAATCGTCGAACATGGGAGTTCATTATTAACTCAGGCGCCATTTAGAATCAAAGGCAGCATGCGCCACAAAACATCATGACACTCGTGTGAGGCGTGAAGATGCACCAATCTCTGTTGAAATTAGATGGCCCCTGTGTTGACCAGTACTTTTAATATCGTCTGTATGTTCGAGGACTTTTGAAAGTTCCGTATTTGAAATTTAAAGTTTCCGTATTTAAAGTTTAATAGCTGACGCGAAAAACTGTTTTAGCTGACGTGTCAAAATGCATTTGCTAGCGCATCAAATGCATTGGCTAGATACCGTGTTAAAAATACATTGGCTGCCGTGTCAAAAATACATTGGCTGCCGTGTCAAAAATACATTGGCTGCCGTATCAAAAATACATTGGCTGCCGTGTCAAAAATACATTGGCTTCCGTGTCAAAATGCATTGGCTTGGAATGTCAGAAATGCACTTTTTGACGTGCATTGGACAAATCCATTTCTTTCACCATCTTGTTGCACTGTCACCCTGTTGGCGCGATCGACACACAAAACAAAAAGGCCCTCACATCAGATTTTCTCACTTTTTGAAACCAGTAAAACAGTAACACAGGTATTTTTTCGTAATTTCAGGTCAGATTCTGCTCCGTTATTGGTTAACATTCGATTTTATCGAAACTATTTGTAGGTTAGGTTAGGTTAATTCACTTTTATTTGAAATTTTATATCAATGATTTAACAAAAACAGAGTCCTGAAGATATGCCGGGAATATTCCGTAGTGGCATCCCTTTTACAATGCACAGAAATTTGAGGATGCATTTGATTTTGGTGAAACGAAGCAGAAAACAAAGAAAACAAAATAAAAAACATGGCAGAGTCATTTTATAAGCTGAAAGAAAAAAAAAGAAAATGAAAACGGCAAAAATAAAATAAAAATAGGCTGAAACAAGTTCATATACTTCTAAGATTCTGGCCATCCAACCACGTATATTAAACAGTGCTGTGAAAACATGTAGGTAAACAATGTATGGTAAACAATGTATGGTAAACAATGTATGGTAAACAATGTATGGTAAACAATGTATGGTAAACAATGTATGGTAAACAATGTATGGTAAACAATGTATGGTAAACAATGTATGGTAAACAATGTATGGTAAACAATGTATGGTAAACAATGTATGGTAAACAATGTATGGTAAACAATGTATGGTAAACAATGTATGGTAAACAATGTATGGTAAACAATGTATGGTATACAATGTATGGTAAACAATGTATATGTAAACTTATATGCTTAGATAATTCTTTTTGATCAGTAGTCCTTACTGGAATAATTATTATAATTACAAAGCAAGCATAGCTGTTCAGGTGTGCGCAGGCTATTTTGAATCTTCTAATTTGCAGCACCGTCACGACTGTAGGTTAGTCGAAATCCTACCAGAATGGGGGGTCACTGGGCAGGTCAAGCTCTAATGTGATCAATGTGTTTCTGTCCCGAAAGCCACATATTTATATTCATATATTCATTGACAATGGAGTCAAACAGCCAAATATAGGCTGTAAGTGAGCGGTGCAATTAAAATATACATCAAAAATGTACGTCATTGAAATGTGCATCAAAATTTCAGAACCCCACCAATGGTATGCCTAGCTATTTATCCTTAGAGCATCAAGATTTTTCAACCAATCCCACCGGCCTTTGTGTGTCACAATTTCTCTTTCAGTTTGCCAAAAGTTATTAAGGTGCCGTTAGTGGGAGAATGGCACCACAGTGATGAGGCTCATTTTCATATACTTGTTCCGCTTATTCTGTGACATTTTTCACTTGACAAAAACTCAATTTACTGCATCGTTTAACACGGCGCAAGCGAGTGGGGTGTTCTCGGAAGTCGGATCGCTTGCGGAGGCTTTTGCGAGCGTCACAGTCGCCTCGGAATTGAGCTTTTCGTGCTGCACGTGGTTTTTTGTTCATTTGGAAACGACGGGGGAGCCGACGTCAAAATTCCAGTCACCCTCAAAATTCCATTTGATTTATTGATATGAATATGCACAGTCCTTGCCGGTATAGCCACATTCCAAAAATTGTGCGAATATCAATCAATCATCTGATACGAATATAGCCATTCCCTATAAACATGCCTATTCATCTCTCTCTCCCCTCTCTCTCCCTTCCCCCTCTCTCTCGCTCGCTCTCGCTCTCTCTTGCTCTCTCTTGCTCTCTCGCTCTCTCTCGTTCTCTCGCTCTCTTTCGCTCTCTCCCTCGATCTCACTCTTGCTCTCTCACTCATTCTCGCTCGGTCTCTCTCTCCCGCTCTCTCTCCCGCTCTCTCTCCCGCTATCTCTCCCGCTCTCTCTCTCGCTCTCTCTCTCTTTATGTCACACACTCTCTCTGTCTCTCTCCCTAGTATTCTCGGCAACACACCAACATGTTTGTAATGGAGGTCATTTTTCATACTCATCTGACAGAATTCCACTACCTGATCCAACCGGATTTACAAAAAAAAAAAAAACTCAATGCACAGACCAATGAGCAAATTTTCAATTGTTTGTACTCATATTGTTGGTCTTTGTTGGAGAATAAAGTGGTCTCTGCACTGTGTTTTTTTGCTTCCGGTTATGTGGACTTAATGCGACAAGAGATGGATTTGAACGGGCTGCATTTTTTCAGTGCATTTGGCATAAAAAACGGCGGAGAGAAGGTTCCGATAGAAAACAACTTCGGTGGAAAGTTCGGTGCGAAAAGCTCGATTTTCAAATGAAGTCACATTGTGTTTGCCAGGGGCTGTCAGCGAAAGTCAAGAAAACCTTGTCAGATTCGGGCGAAATTAACACCGAAGTAGTTTTCCACTGGACCCATCTCTCCACTGAGTCTGGATAGTTCCGCACCGCGGATTTAATGTCGAAAAGGTAGAGCTATAGGTATCATTTCCTTTGATACCTATTTGAGCTATAGGTATCATTTCCTCATATCATTTCCTTGCGGGCATCCGAAGATGTTATGCACAGTGGAAATATTTTCAGGAACGAACACTTTTTTCCACTGATTTAGTTACTATTATAATAAAACGACACAAAACTGCCACAAATTGTGCTGGTGGCAGGCCGACGAACAGCGTTTTGAGTCAAAATGGATACAACTCCAATTCAGTTAGGCTACATAGCATCAGGAATCGTTTTAAAGTTAAGAATGGACATTTTGTAAATTATGGAAGCCGTGGTGCGACGCCCAGGACGGTTTTTGACAGTATTGGGGAAGCAACAGTTAGACTATTCCAGTCTCTAATTGTTCTGGGAAAGAAGGAATTGAAAAGGATATTGGATCTGCATAGTGGTTAGCTAAAGGAGAGACCATTGCTGTCCGGCGTTGAATTATTGGCTTAATGAAATATTGGGTGGGCAGGGAGAAATGGATTGGGTGGCAATGTCAGAGAAGACTTTGACATTGCCACCCAATACTTAAAGTTACTATATTTTCAATTCTGTTTTGAGATGATACATTTATTATTTTTAAATATCTCATCTCACATTACGTGTCATTTTTAGTCTTGCATTTCGCTATCATACACGTAAGTTATCTGCAGGGAATGCCATGGTAGTCAGAATCCCTTGGTCAGAATGTGTATCTGCAAAAACTGCACACTTTTTCGCCGGAAGCTTTGCCAAAAACACCCCGGTATCGAGCTTTTCAAGATGAAACACATCGGACTTGACTTTTTGGTTTCGTGCATAACGAGCACATTTGTCAATTCGAAATTGACTTTCTGCATGCAAACTGGAGGACCTGTGCCGGTGAATTTTCTTCTTCGTCGGATAGATATGGTCCAGGAGAAATTCTGAATTTTTATCTCGGTGAAAACAATACTGCTAGAAAGAGTTTTGGTAGCAGGACGCGGGTACGTTTACATACACAATAAAATACATAGTTAATACATAGTCAGGCGAGTTAAAAAGGTTTAGGTTACAGATATCTAGCTAAAAATAAAATAAAATAACACGTTTTCGAGCAAGTTCGCAACGAAAAATAGATATGGATCGATGCAGAGCCAAGCGAGGCTCTGGATTGAGAAATCATGTTTGATGTGGCAGGAAGGCCGTTCCATTCTCTGAAAGTTTCGGAAAAATTGAATTATAAAGCCGGTTACTTTTGGATATCGAGGCATTGAGGGCGAGCTCATTGTCAGTTCTGCGCTGAAACGTTCAACTGAATAACAATTTATGTTATGGGAAAATGCATTTCCGCATGCATTTATCCATCTGATTTCGCATTCTACTCGCATGGGTAAACCCAGACCCTCGTGCTTGCCCTCCAGGCAAGCAAACACTGGATATTCGGGAGGAAATGGCGGCTTTAACACCGAGCGGCAGCGCAAACGGCGCCGGCTTTAGTCTATTTCTGCTAATTTGAATTGTGTTTCGTGTATCGTTGGCGTACGTCTGTTTATATCGTGACATTTTTGGTTGCGTTCAAAATAAATAGCAGCCCAAAATATCTTTCCATTAAAGTAATCAGAAATAATTCGAAACAGAATAATTTCAGATAATCAAACAAAATGGTCAGAGATGATGAAGTAATTTCGGTCAAAACTATATCGTTGTGTCTTGCGAAACTTTCGATGACATCATCTGTACCCAAATTCCCTCTGTCTTCAGTGGGCCTCGTTTCAGTAGAGCTTCGTTTTCAGCCGTTCGTAAGAGGAAAGCTGCAGCAAAAGGAACAAAAAGATAAAACAAAGAACTAAGCAAATGTGTCTCCTTCCTTTGTCAGGCTAACCGACAGGAGGTCTTTTTGCAAAGGAAAGTGGAGGAAAGGAAAGGAAAGGAAAGAAAATGCAACGCTTTAAGAAGATGAATAATTGGACAATTCACTTAAGGAAAATGCTGGGTGAGGGAGGCAGGCTAGTGATGCCCGGAAAAGGACGGTGAAGATAGGAGGAAATTAAAAACAACAAAACGCTACCAGCTTCGTTTAATGCGAGCGAAGAGACAGGGCACTTCTGCATTTAGGGGGGGGGGGGTGGAGACAACACTTATTCTTCTGCTCTCCAAGCGTTTGCCTATTCGCAAAGTGCCTGGTGTTTTCTCCAACAGTCCAACAAAAGAAATAGCCAAATACGAAGGGTCGCCATGACTCGGCAGCACTTTGACCATGTTTTTATCTCGCGTCAGTGCAAATTAACGTGAAGCCTATCTCGGGCCCAGTGAGAATCAGAGGACGGATGACTGAGGGCGACCGTGTGACAACGTTATCAAAATTATAGCAGTTTCTATATATGTATAGACGGGTCCAGATACACGGCTGTGGCCCGAGGCAGATGAAAAATGTGCGGGTTGTAAGTCACACAAGCCCTACCTATCCATGGGTCAGTCACAGCGTAGGAACCTACACGCAGAACAGATGATGGACTTGTTGTCGCCACCCCAACTTTTAAAACCAACACTGTTTTTAATTCATTTTTTCCGAACGCACCATGGAATGGTCTCTCCGCTACCTCACCTCTTATCGCAAGAACGCTTACTTCCAGGGCGTTACACCACACTTAAACAACTCCTTCTCTTGTAGCTTTTTCCGCTATTGCGTCGTGTTTTCCATTGCATCTCGTTCTGTTCGTTTATTGTTGTGACAGAAAATGACTTTACAACTTCCACGTGCAAAATCGGAATCATTGAAACAGGTGAGCAAACCTCGCAAGCCCAAGACGAAGCGCAGAGGCCCACCAGCACTTGCTCAGAGCTTCAACAAGGGATTATTCCACATAAAACTTGTTACGAGTGGGCATGACGCCGTACTCCAAACCAGCCGTTCCTGCCAAAAGCCACACACGGATTTATTTTTAAACAAAAGTGCATAGTCCAGGGGCCATTATAGTACCGGCCATCACAGAACAGGGGGCCATCATAGTACAGGGGGCCATCATAGTACAGGGGGCCATCATCGTACAGGGGGCCATCATGGTACAGGGGCCATCCAATTTCGAGGCTTCGTGCAGTTTCACACCCTACACTAATGTCATGATTTTTGTGTCGCACGTTGCCGTTGATTCAAAATATAGCGCCTCAGTTAGTACTGTACCCCAATGCACAGACAATTTTGCTGGGGAGTTTAGGGGACAGATAAGAAGTCAATTCTGTTTGTTTTGCCGCCATTTGTCGAACCACTATCAGCGAATGGTTTGTCGTTGTTTTGGGAGGGAGATCACCTTTCTGGCGATGTCTGCAGTTCGAAAGCGAAGGAAAAAAGTTTGGCAAACATATCCCAACAGAAGGAGATTTTATTTATTTATTTAGAACAATAGGTACTGCCACGAGGACTTTGGTGGCAGGCAGACAAGACAACACCAATTCGACAAAAGTCGTCGTCAAACAATAAGAAGATTGAACAACAACAAGATTGAAGGCGATGCGTCAAAAATCACCAGAATAGTGGGAGTGAAAGGAGCGTCAGGCAGAATTAATCTTTATCTGTGCAACACCAGTTGCTTCTCGCACGCATACCGAATGTTGGAACCGAATGTTGAACACGGAATATTAGTGTTCTGCAGCACAAGGCAACACTTTCTGGGATCGTTATTAGGAGTTTCAAAATTAAATGCAAACAAATATCAGTTCAACTTTTCGCCGTTGAAATGTTTGGCAGGCATTATGGGAGAGGATGGCACAGACAGCAGCGAGCAGCGAGCAGCGAGCAGCGACTGCAGAAACAACGATGCCAATGATTGGGCAGATAACGGACAGAAGGCGACAGCGATGGCAGAAAGCGCAAGTCCTTCGTTGATATTATAACCCCATGAGAATTTAATTTAAACTTCACAAGAGACAGCGAAAGCTGTTGCGGCAGGCGATGGACGCATCGTATCCCATTTCAACTCTCAAGTCAAGCTGAACAAATAATAACCGTGAAGAAAGGCAGGAATCAACTGAAGGATGCACCAAACTAGCCATGCAGTGCGTTCCATAAAAATATTTGCACGCTAAAAATGCCGACTGTGCCGAAAATACAATATTGAAAAATACTAAAACTTTTTACTATTTAATTTTGTGAAAGAAATTTTACTTATCTTATACCTATATTTAACTGAAGTACGAGGAATCACTTTCACTTTTTTTGAGTTTTTACGTTATTGCTTGAGTAATTTTACTCAGTAAAAATTTACAAAATTTTTCATGTTGAAAAAATACGATTTCTACTAAAAATGCCGAAAATACTGTTTACATCGAAAAGTACCGACTCGTATTTGTGCTAAAATCTGAAAATGGTCGGCGAGAACGCTATTCCCACAGGTGCCAATCACAATGTGAAAACTGATTTCTTTTTGGTCGCGATTTTCTTGTCACCCTGCGAAGTGAAACCATCGGTCTGTCTGAAAACGTCTACTTTCGGCTGCCATGCACCACAAGCTCAATCAAAGGATTCAAAGACAATGAAATTGGAAACACCGCAGAATTTGCTTTCCAGTGTAGATATTTCTCTTATAGAAAAGTGTAGAGAACTTCGTCCGACTGCAGACTGCAGCCGTCGACTCCTATATTGGCGAAATCTAGAAAGCTTTGTTTTCAAGGCATCGCTATTGTTTTGACGACCCCTTCAGACTCCCCGCCCCCACACTCGTCGTGTCTGCTTGTGCCAAGGCTACTGCTGTGTTTCAGCCTCAATTCGCTTCAGCTGGGAGTCGGTTGTCTAAAAGCCTCGATGCTGGCTCTGGCTGCTGCAGCCAGCCGTCGTAAGACATATCAGCAAATGGGTTTCAAATACCTTACGGAGCCCAGTTTTAAAACAACGCATTCTGAAAACAAGAATACAGGCAGAGAAGCATTAATGTACCCACGCACCAAAGCAAATAGGGCAGCAGTACATGATGCATTCAAATACGACAACAATGCAACTTTGCAAAAACTCACCATCGCGATAGAAATGAAAGTTTTTGATCAGTTTGGCCCCTTGTTGTAATGTGGCACCTTTTTTGTTATACTTGTATAACAAAGGCAACAGTTGAATGGAAAACCATTGCATTGGTAGATTAATATTTCTCCCACTGTACAGTTTCAGTCACCGACTGTGCGAAAACTGTAGGAAACTTCTCCAAAAAAGGGCAGGACTATACGGCCTGATTGGTGTGCGTTCCATATCTTAGACCTTTCGTTCGCCTTTCTCAAGAATTCTCCGAGCTTTTAATAACGCGGAAGCAGCTCGATGCCGCCTGGTGCTACCACTTCCTCTTTTAAGGTCTACCCGCGCACCACTTTTCCTATCAAAGCAAACCGTAAGGTTTCCTCACAACCCGTTCCGTTCCTCCGCCCCCAACATTTGTGTTCCATTAGCTTTAATGTATGTATGTGTGATCCGTTGTAATTCTTTGGAAAAGGGAATGGAAGAAGACTATGGGTGCGTTTTTGCTATTTGTTGAACGCGCAAGAGGCATCGCTTGAAAACGGTTGAGACGGAAAGAGCTTTTAGAGTTCTCTATCTCTCTCCAGTTCTCTCCGAATAGACATTTCCACCGTCATGTATTTTCCTAACGCCCTATCTTCGGATCCCTGTTGCTTACTTTAGCGAATCTTTCCTTGTTTTTACACAAGTCATAGTGGATATACAGCTCATTCCACTTGAAGATATGAGCTGAGAATGCTTTACACTCTTCCATTTAAATACACAGAAATACTTTAATTTCTATGCCGAGAATGAAGTTTTCGACCGAGTTTTCATTGTTGAAAGAATTCTGAATTCACTCTGAGCACACTTGGGAGCATTCTTAGCTCATATCTTCAAGTGGAATGAGGAGTACGCTACGAGTAGTATGGTAGATGTATTCAACATGCGCTTTTCCCATTTAACTGTTGTCTCTGAAACTTTTTTTTCTGTCTTTTCACTCTTGTGCAGGCAGTAGAAATTAAAGCGCCAGATTTCAACAGAGCTGTCAGATTTTGACCTCGGTTTTAAAAGGATCTTTAATTCCTGCCAGAATGTAGTATTTATTTTTTCATGTGTTTACATAATTTTTGCATGCATAATTTTTTTGCATGCAAGATTACATTAATTCCACCGCCACTATACAGTAAGCACCCACCAGTTGAGTTACTGTACATTTTGTCAAAATTGGTATTTTCACAAAATAAGTTTGCTGCCACCGCGGTTTTTTCACCTTTCTTTTTCGGTCGGCGTGTTTCTCATGCAGAAATTAAAGTGTAAGATTTAACACTGAAATCTATTTTTGAAGAACCTCAGTTTGTCCACTTCAGTTTTTCAAGGAAAATTTTAGGAACTAATTTGTGCGCGTAACCGAATTTCCGCGAAAGGTTGCCATGTAGGATGCCATTTGCACTAATTACGACACCAGATAATTTACCCGACACCGCATCGTTGCTTTCTTTGAAGGACCACTCGGGGTTTGACCCTTCTGTTAACTTATTGTACAAACTGAAACATGTGTCGCAGAGGGTTAATTAATTAATTTATTTATTTATTTCCTTTTATTTGCTGAACTATAAGTGAAAATATGTCAAAAGTTGATATTTACAGACAGCAAAAAAAAAATACATGTAGACAGTCAGAGCAATTAGAGAGAGAGATAGAAAAAAAACATTAAAGAGCATGGCAGGAGTGCGGAATAAAAAAGCAATGAATAAATGACAATGTTCTTTCACACAAAGACTTGCAGATGGTATCAGTGATGGCAACAAGAAAGACGAGGTGTCAGTGACGCCGTACACGTGTGATTGCGAGAAGTAATGGGGAATCTTTCGGCAAGGAATTCCAATCTTTAAGAGTTCTCGGGAAAAAAGAATTTAGATATACATTACATTTTATTAGTGGTATACGAAACTGAAAATCGTGAATGGCTCTTCTGTTTTGAAAGTTTTCAGAAAAAATCTGAGGGATCTGAATTAAGGTTTTACCTTTTAAGATTTTAACAAGGAATGCAAGTCTTTTCTCACTCCTGCGAGTTCTGAGAGGAGTAAGACCAAGATTATTTAACATAGATGTCACACTAGCTGTGCGGTCATAGTTTCCAGTAATGAACCTGGCTGCACATCGTTGTACTTTTTCAACTGCATCAGCATGAGAAGCAAGAAAAGGGTCCCATACAACAGACGCATACTCAAGATGAGGTAAGACAGTACCCTTGTATGCCAAAAGCTTCGATTTGGTGTTTCCGTGTGAAAGGTTCCTGCGTAAAAATCCTAGAGCGGATCTGGCTTTGTTAATGGAGAAGTTGACTTGTTCCGTCCAGTCTAAATGCTCATGAAGCTTGACTCCTAGATATTTGAAATCATGTACTGGTGGCACAATTTCTTCATTTATCTTGTATTGAAAAATTCTGGCATCAGAATTCGGGGCCTTGAGATTCTTGGGGTGGAAGAGTAAAAACGCACATTTTGATACGTTAATATCCATGCGCGAATTTCTGCACCATTGATGCAGCGAGTCTAAGTTATCTTGTAAGCTTGTAGCGTCACTGCCAACCTCGACACTTGTGTATAGAACAATATCATCTGCATAAAGCCTTATGCTACAACTAATTACATCGAAAAGATCATTAACAAACAGAATAAAAAGAAGGGGGCCAAGCGCACTCCCCTGGGGGACACCTGAGGCAAGATTGAGGACGGCAGAGGAAGATGTACGATCGACGATAACGTTGGCATGTCGTGACGATAGATAAGACTGAACAAGTTTCAGCAACGTGGCCGGGAATGAGAGCTTCCGAAGTTTTGCAAGAAGAAGTTCGTGGTCAACACTGTCGAAAGCTTTCGCCAGGTCAATAAATATGGCATGAGTAGGAGTTCTGGATTCAAATTTTGACGCAACATCAAACACCAATTCAGAGAGCTGAGTTTCGCATGATTTTCCCTTCCTGAATCCATGCTGATTGGGGTGGATAATCTTGTTTTGCTCGCAGAAATCACTGATTAAGTTGTGCAACATTTTCTCGAATATTTTCGGTACAGCAGAAATGAGAGAGATTGGTCTGAAATTTTTAACATCATTAAGATTGCCCTTTTTAGGGACCGGACAGATATTGATTTCTTTCCAGTGGTCCGGGAATATTCCAGAATCGTATATTTTTCCAAAAAAGAATCTCCAAAAAGTTCAAAAGCGTAGCATTTAGATTCTTGACAAGAGGGACAGGAATTTTGTCAAAAAAAAACCGGGCCCTTTTTGCTGCACATTGAGGATATGGTCCTGGAGATTTCAGAAGAACTAAAGTGAAATGAGATATTTTCAGGGAGAAAGGTGGACAGATCAGTGTTGTTTCTGGAATAATCGGCGCGTGGACATGTGTTACTGCCCCAGAAAGGCGAGAAGATGACGCTGATGGCGAGGTGTGGTATGGTTGGCTGTGAACTTGTGAAGTTAGTTTGAAAAGAGGTAACAAATAAATTGGCCTTTTCAACATTATCTGAACTAACGATCCGTCCGTTTTGGCGAGGACAGGAATTGCCGAGATGCCTTTCCTCTTCTGCCTCATGTGGTCCCAAAAAGAGTGTGCATATGGCGTATTTACAGCATTCTCAATAAATTTGGCAAACAAGTATTATTTAAACGAATTGCATAATCTCTTGCATTTGAATAACTTTCCCAGTTGTTCTGTGTAGGGAAATGACATGCCGCTTTGAACCTTCGACGTTTCAGTGTAAAGGACTTTTTTAATTCCCGATTCATCCAGGGAAATCTCACGTCAACAGTTTTCTTGCGCGTTGGTATGTTATCAAGAAGTGCCAAAGAGTACTTTATAGAGATAACCCCACAACTCATTGCACCCAGCAAGGTAATGAATATTCAAAAAATGGGGAAATGCACTGTCTAAGGAAGATCTGAGCAAGTCCCATTCTGCCAAATCATACTGTCGCGTTAATTTTACACGTTTGAATTTATCTGTATTTGCAGAGGGGAGAGAAACGAGAGGGAAAGGGAAAAACAGCCATGTGATCAGCAACCCCCGGAATAATCCTTACATTGCTATCTTCTGTTTCAAAAGTGATAAAAAATAGGTCAAAGCGTATTGGAAGTGCCGTTTCTGGTGAAACGGGGGGCTCATGAACCAGCTGTTGCAACCCGGCAAAATCTGTCAGATTCAAGAACTCAGATTCAATTTCAGAAGACCTGAGATTCGAAAGTGTTTTTCCAATCAATGCCGGGAGATTGAAATCGCCTCAAGGATGACTTTGTTGCGGCTGGCTTTGCCATCAAGTTTGCCATTTTGCAGATTCAAGTTACAGATTTCATTAGACAGTTTCTAAATTCCAGCACCGCGTCAACCCCAGCAAAGGCGACATGTAAAGGGTAACAAAGGCCCAAAATTAATTTCAAAAAGTTTGCCCAAAGGAAAAAGTTGGGTAAATTTGGGCACCCAAAACCAAGAAATTCAATTTAACGCCCAACCAAAAAAAAACAACCGATTAAGGGAACCCAACGTCGAAAAAATCCACCGGGCCACCAAAGGGGCCGGTCCGGTGCCTAAAAAGTTTTTCTTCCTTGGGTTGGAAAACGGCCAACCAACCAAAACAAGCAACCGTTGTCAAGGGAACCCAAGTTGGAAACAGGGAAATCCACCCGGGACAAGGGGCGGTCCGGGACCAAATTTTTTCTTTTTCCCAGGTTGGAAGAACCAGCCAAAGCCAGTTCAAATGGCCAAAAAGGTTTTGGAAGGCAAAACCTTCTCCCTGGGCCAAAAACGGGAGTGGGAGGTCAGAGGAATTGTTGATTCCCAGGGGAAAAGAGGGGAAAAGGGACGGAAAAACTTTCCTTTTGAAATTTTTCCAGGTTGCCATGCCCACAGAACTTTCCAGTTAAAGAAATAAAGTGAATAAAAAAGTAAATTAGGGGTAAGGGAAGGGGCAAGGTTGGAATTTTTGGGAGGGAAGAAGAAGAATCCAAATTCCGCCGATGGAGGAAAAAAGGGTTCCAAAGGAAAGAAAACCGTCAAACAGGGGTGGGGAAAAAGGGATGTCGAAAGGAAATTACACAGAAGTCCCAGGTTGAAATGGTGCCGAGCTCCAGATCTCGTAAGGGGGGGCCACCCGAACCACGAGGGTAACTTTTTTGGAAACTTTTGAAGGAATTGACCCTCGCCCTTAAAGGCCAGATAGTCAAGATTCATTGTGAGCATTCCCCAAAGGGAAGACAAAGGAAGGCACGTGAAGAGGAGAATTGCAGAGCTCAACGGTCACATCGCTTTCAATGCGTCGAAATGGGGAGCTGAGTACTTGGATATGGAGAAGTACCAAAAAGGGAGCCTACCTGGAGCAATCTGATATGATCCACTACAACGGAGTTGGAGCTGTTCTGGCCGCTGCTACACTTAATAAAGAAATTTTGTCTTTTTTAACTTAGGTGCGCCCGTCGCAAGGGCCGAACGGCAATCGTTGAGAAGTCGAGAATACGAAGTGCGGAATCAGGGCGGAATTATCATTTCTTGTTATTAACTGCCGCAGTTTGTTGAACAAAAACCCACGAATTTCATTCAATTGTTGAATTGCACAACCCGGACGTTGTCTTGGGGAGTGAGTCATGGCTTGCCCCTTCCATTCCCAGCTATCCCAGCAGTTCTTGTTTCCCCGAAGGCTACGAAGTCGTGAGGCGTGACCGAATATCCATGGGCGGTTGGGTTTTTATCTGCATCCGTAAAGGTCTTTCTTTCTGCAATGAATCAGTTCACGACACCTGCGAGCTTGTCTCCTGCGAACTTGTCTTAGACAATAGGAAAAAGGTTATGGTCATCTCAGCATATCGCCCTCCCTCTGACAATTCCTATGCCATTTTCGAAAGCATCTCCACTGAGATAAGAAGCTTTAACAGTGTTCAGTCGTTTAATAACATGGTTATCGTCGGAGGCGACTTTAACCTTCCTAATATCAACCGGGACTCGCCCATCATTTCAAACCAGGAAACCGCTAGTCTCGCTCACCGTAAAGTTTCAGACTTTGTATCCCTTGGTTTTGAGCAACTCGTTCGTTCATCCACCCGGATCACCGCCTCTTCAGCCAACATCCTCGATTTGGTCTTCACGAATTTACCTGAGTGCGCAATTGAAACTGAAATCGTCGACGGCATCAGTGACCATCACATTGTTTTGTCCAGATTCCGCCTGACCACTCAGACATCGGTCAAAAACTTGCCGCAAAATTTGGCGCTTTTGCAGAGCCAACGTGCCTGAGTTGAAATCGTATCTTCGTCGGGAGTTCTCAATGATTGCCCAAAAGTCCGCTGCATTAAATGTTGATCAGCTTTGGAGCCAAATCCGCTCGACCTTTTCGACGGCCCTTGACCTTTACGTGCCCCACAAGGTTATAAAGGATTCCAACATTCCGCCCTGGTACAATTCCAAGAAAATCTCATCCCTGAAGGTCAAATGCAGGTCTGCTCACAAACGTCGCCTCTATTCACAAGCTCATCTGGACGAATTCAAGAAGCTGCGCACTGAACTCAATGCGGCTAAGCGTAACGCCGAGATGCAGTACATCCGGAGCTCCCTCCCGGAGGAATTGAAGCACAGACCAAAGAAGTTTTTCAGTTATTTAAAATATAAGACCAAGGGTGCCTCCTCTTCGATCCCTGCTCTGAAGACCCACGATACCGTTGCTTGTGAGCCTGCGCAGAAAGCCAACGTTCTCAATCAATTCTTTGCCTCCGTATTCACGGATGAGGATATAGCGCTTTCCCGAGAAGACATAAGGCCTTTTTCTTCCGAGGCACCTGCTCTCCTTGACGTCCACATTTCTAAAGCAGGAATTATATCTCTTATCAATGACCTCAATCCCAACAAGTCACCCGGTCCAGATGCTATCTCCGCAAAGTTTCTCAGGACTGCACCTAATGAATTTGCTTCCTTTTTAGAGCTCCTGTACACACGTTGCATTTCTCAGGGCGCCATCCCCAGTGATTGGAAAATTGCGAACGTAACGCCAATATTCAAGTCCGGCTCCAGATCTGACCCATCCAACTATCGTCCAATCTCCTTGACCAGTGTTTGCTCCAAATTGTTTGAACATATATTGTGCTCTACACTGGCTTCCTTTCTAGAAGTGAATGATTATCTCATTAAAGATCAATTTGGCTTCCGCAAGGGAAGATCCTGTGAAATGCAGTTAGCGAGGGTGTTCCAAGAGATTTCTAGAGCCGCTGACTCGAGCCTCGATGTCGATCTGATATTTCTTGATTTCTCGAAAGCCTTTGATAGGGTACCCCACCAGCGACTCCTCTCGAAATTGGCAGCACTCGGGGTAGGTGGCAGATTTCTAGACGTCTTGCGGTCTTTCTTGACCTCTCGGCAGCAATCAGTTGTACTAGAGGGTGTGTCTTCCGACGTTATTCCCGTAACGTCTGGCGTTCCTCAAGGAAGTGTACTTGGTCCAATTTTATTTCTTGTCTACATCAACGACCTTGCTTCAAACTTGTCCTGTAATGTGCGTTTATTTGCCGATGATTGTCTAATTTACAAAATCGTCCGTGAGGCTGGAGACAGAGAACTATTGCAGTCGGATCTTAGGCAAATCGAATCTTGGTGTAAAACAAACCAGATGCAGCTAAATTTTGACAAGTGTGCCCTCCTTCCAGTCACATCAAAGTTGTCTCATGTTCAGTTCCAGTACACTCTGAGTTCTGGTGTCTTAAATTCCGTGAACGAATACAAATATCTCGGCTTGACCTTTTCAAGAAACTTAAGCTGGGGTAAGCATGTTTCCTCAGTTATTAGCAAGGCTAATCGTATGCTGTACCTAGTGAGGAGGACTCTAAAGCATGGAACGAGTGACACCAAATCCGCCGCATATTTTTCCCTTGTTAGACCACTTCTCGAGTATTCTTCGGCTGTTTGGGACCCTTTTAAGCTGTGCGAAGTTGAAGCCGTAGAAGCCATCCAGAGGAAAGCGGCGAGATTTGTAACTAATCGATTTGCAAGATTTGATAGCCCCTCCGCTATGATTAAAGACCTAGGATGGTGTTCTCTTGCTGGAAGACGCAAATGCTCGAGGCTTGCCTTGCTCTCTCACATCTATTCTAGTTCATGTTCTTTCCTAACTGACTTGAGATCTTCTATACAGCCTCCAAATTTACTTCTCGATGGGACCATAGAATGAAAATCCAGCAAATAAGCTGTAACAAGGATGTATGCCATTATTCTTTTATTCCTCGCACTATCCGTGACTGGAATTCCCTGCCTCGGGACTTAATGAGTGAATTATACCATTCCGGTAAAGCATCATCCAAGGCCTGGTTTCAAAAGAACCTGTATTCATGTTAAGGCATTGTTTATTGCTTTCATTTTGTCATTCAAGCAGATTCATTGATTTAACAAATTCCCATGATTTCATTCCCATCGTTTACTTTTACGTTTCACTTCATTTGCCTGCTTTTCGCAACGATTTTCACGCATTATGAAACTTTGACTGTTTTTTTTCTCGAAGGTTAACCATTCTGCTTTTTTAGATCTTATCTTCTTTTCGTTTCAGGCCTCAATTTTATTTATTCTTCATTTCAGGTTTAATTTTGTTTTATTTTTGTCGTTTCAGGTTTTATTTTCTTTTGTCCATTTCAGGCTCGGATGCAGTTTTGACTTTTCCTGAACGTTTAACCTTTTGTGCATGACTGCATGTTAAAAAAAAAAAAAAAAAAAAAAAAATTAGATACATATAGATAGTTAGATAAGACAAGATAGATATTAGCAAAGTTTTCTGCACTTGTGGCAGAGAGTGTGTCACAAGTTGTGCGTGTGTCACAAGTTGTGAGTGTTATGTTAATGTTATTGTGTTGAGAGTCGGACAATGGCCGACAGGTTGAGGTAAAATGGTTGAGGCAATGGCTTTCAGCCAGAGTGGCCCTCCTCGCCGAGCCACCGGCCGTATTTGGCTTTTGTCCCAGGCCTCCCAGGGAAATGGCGGTTGATGATGATGATGATGATGAGAGGCAAAGGGGCGCTGCAAATGGATTTTTGATTGCAATGACCACCTCCGCCCCTCTGGCAGGGGGGGCGGCTGCCTCAGTTGGCTGTCTGCCATCCTTTGTTAGAGGCAAAACATTCACATCAAGCAAGTTGGTTTTCTTGAAGATTGAATTCCAATGATTGGACTTAATATTCAAGAGATTGAGGTTGAGGTTGCGGTTTCACATGCATCTTTGACAAATGGAGAAAAGGGAAACAGGTTTGCTGCAATCGCTTTTCGTTTGGGGTACCTTCCTGTTGAGATTGTGGTGTTGCATTCTGACCAACAAGGTGGCTGAGAGAAAACGTGGCCTTACGTTTGCTGTTGCTTAGGTAGAATGGATGCTTCCGCAAATTTGGAATGTTGGTCTGTTGCAAACTCAGCGTAGAATGATGGAGAGAGCCGAGTACATCCGGCAGGGTTGAATTGTTTGACTCAGGTAAGCATGCGCCGCAACATATGGGATTGGGTCATTGTCATGTGCAGGTAGTTTTGTGACAATATCCAAACACAAAAGAGCTGGCAATATTTGGGCAAGCAGTTGTTGGAGTGAGCTGAGTATCATGTAAACACGAAAGAACCGGAATAAGCTCAACGAGGACAAAATGCAGGTTGAAAAGTGAAAAAAGCAAAGAATGTGTACTCGTAGACTGGATGCAAATTTCATGGACAAGGTCTGAGACATTAATATACAGAGCACAGGGTGAGTTAAAAATTAACGTGATATTTCGATTGGATTAAACAGAATTGGAGGACAAAATTGACGGAGTAGGTACAGTTACAGAAGAGGACACCGAACAGAGGATACAGAGAATGCAGTTACATTGGAGGACAGAATACAGTTATTAGAACAGAATTGGATTGGAGAAATTACCTGTTTTATTGAGATGATCACAATGACTTCATACCAGATCGTAGCGAAACGTTATTCGGTTTGTACCTTTGAGGGAAATTGTGAAAAAATAAAAAAAAAGGTAAAAATAATTGGTGTATACACGGATGCATGAAGGACTTCCATGTAGTGTTTATGGCCATCGATTTTCCTCCTCTGCCACTTTTTTTTGCAATAAACAGTGGCGAGAAAAGTAATTGTACATGTGCTGTCATTGTTTTTTGGATATTCGGGGATACCTCGAACCATGCCTCGCCGAAGGAGGATTCACACACAAGTGCCATGGCAAATTTCATTTACCGTGCCTCGCCGAGGGAGGATGCACACACAAGTGCCACGGCAAATCTCGTGACCCAGCTGGGATTCGAACCCGCAATCTTCAGATTACGAGTCCGACGCGCTAACCACTGCGCCACGAGGGTCGGACCAATTTATAGAGCTTGACCCAGTTTCACGCATCACACGAATGTAATGACGTTTTGTGTTGCATGCTGCCATTGATTCTAAATGACGCGTAAGTTATTTCTCATATATTGTTAAAATGAATAAGTGAGTTTTATTTTATTGGTAAGTCCATTAATTATAAATGAGTATGTGAATAAAAAGGTTTTTTAATATGAAATCCCAATTCGAACACATTTTTGCGGGGAGTGTGTATGAAATCCAATTCGAACACATTTTTGCGGGGAGTGTGCAAAGGAAGAAAGATGAATATAAACGGGCAGGAAATTTATAAACGGGCAGGAAATTAACCATTTATTCCATAAAATTAATCATTTTTCTGATTATCCCTCACTCCTTTTGACGTCGCAGATGTCAGAGCATGGCACAGATCAGAACATTCCAACTGCGCTGGAAATCGCTGCAATCGAGAAGTGCATTACAAGACAGACATGCCTGTTCCTTAGCAAGAATGGGTAGCAATGATGCTGAAAAGTTTTATCCGGCGGTCTCTCGACCTCCGGGACTCCAGTGAAACCAAGTCGAGTTACTTCAATAGGACGGGGACGCTGATAGTGAAAATGATCCAGTTATTATACGAGCAGCCATTCTCTGGATCATCTCGATTTTGGAAATATCACAGTAATGGGGTCCCAGACAACACAAGCATACCTACTCCAGAATTGAGAGCACAAGCGAACAGTAGGCTTTGAGTT
>JASGXE010006371.1:0-20507 GCA_030068105.1 Sinentomon sp. SZTP_YWyxl
AGAGTTGCGAAAGCGGTTGGGGCAAACACGCCAAATGGCAAAAAGCGGGGGCAAGACAAAAATGCGAAAATTGATGACGTCACAAATTGAGACGACGTGATTGGCTGTTGCGATGCTGCTGTCCGCGGAAGTGGATTGGGAAAAAAAAATATGCCTCCATCATAGCACTGAGATAAAACAGTTTGGCCTTTAAAAACGGGAAACATTAATCCGAGAATTTGGGCTCCAACCCGCCATATTGTTTCCTTTCATCGATGCCAATAAGACTTTTTGAATCCGCACGCACTGCAGATTTCTCGCTGTGGCTTGGAAAGTTACCGTCCGATTCAAACAAAATCGAGGATTTCGGAAATAGGACGAAACCTACTTTGTATTAAAATTTTCCCTTACGAAAATCCAATCGGGGTGGAAAAGACATGTATTTTAGCATTCCGAAACCGATTGAAATCTTTTGACGTGAAGAATTGTTGGCGGGATTTTCCCGATTCCTGGGAACCGACCACTCCAAATACCACGCCCAAAGCATTTGGTATATGTTCCTAGAGCTCATTATTTCATGCTCAACAAGAAAGTCCGCGCATCACCCATATGGCCAGCACGATTTCCGGGCTACGAGCCAAAGAGTCGCAAAAAGTGCGGACAGAACTTTATACTCATTTTACAATTCAATCGGCTTCACCGCGCAATTTTGCAAAAAGCTTTCAGACTGTTTGAATTCTGCGTTTCTAATAACAAATGACAGGAATTGTCCCCTTTTTGAAAACCCCGAACGTATTGAAATCGGATGAAAACTTTTCGAGATACGAGCGCGCGTCAAAGGAATGCTGTCTGCTGACACGACCAAAAGGCAACACGATTGCTTGCTCTCCTCCGATTTTTCTCTGTCCCTCACCCGTTTCAAAATTAGCATGAGAATACCAAACTGTATTTTTACAGTGCTGTGCTTCTCATATGTTGTTATTTTTAAAACGACAGGAAAAGGGTGACCCAAAATGCTTTTCGTGTCTGTTTCGGTCTTGGAAACTGTTTTGGGTTAACAAAAGAAGTCTGAATTGGATCAGCACATCTTCTTCATCCTTTTAAGCCCCATTCTTTCGTCTCCATATGAAAATATGTCTTAAAACATCATCAAGCTTTTTAACAGCCCCAGACGGATAACTGTTTGCCAATTTTGTGCAATTTTTCAAACATGGATAAGTTGTGTTCTTTAGTGCATGCGTCTTCATAGCCCGGGAAGCGTTCAGAATTGTCTACTGATTTGAGCATTTTCCGATTTTATGCGCGTGACGAAAAAGTGAAAAATAACGCTAAACCAAACCTAACCTGTCTAACCTACCGACAACCTACGCTAACCCTTCCTAACCGAACCCAACCTGACCTTTTCTTTTTGTTTCAAACGTTTTTTCCCGTTTTTTGGAGGGTCGGCACTTTTTTCGTGGTTTGATGGAAAAGTGTCCAAAACTGACGCTCGTGGGAACAGAGATGCTCATTTTAGATTGGCTTCATAGCATAACTAACGCTCACAGTCGAATTCTGCAGGCGGCTCTTATGCGTCTGTCAAAATGTGTATAGCACATCACGGTGCACCATCCACATAGCTATTCTGCTGGCGTATTTTCGAAACCTACCGAAATCGCAGGTTGCACTGACGTCACGACACAAAAATCTCTTACACGATACGAGAAATTTTAAAGCTAATTCAATCTGATCTAACCTAACCTGACATAACCTTTCTATACCCTAGCTTGACATAGTCGCTGATGCCGCCTACCGGCTGCCTCGAAGCCAGAAAAATCTAAAAAAAAATTGCCATCGCCGAAAAAATAAATAATTGTCAACTGCGCTGACTTTGATCCGGGATCGTCGGATCAGCAATCGTCGGGCGAGCATGCATCTTCCACGAACCAGGTCTGATTCACAGGGTCTGTTTTAAAATTATGATTTGTGCAACCTGCGATTTCGGTAGATTCCGCTGCTTCAGACTGAAAATCCCGAAAACATAAAATCCACCAGAGATCAGAAGCTGCAATTCGTACACTTCTCGCATGATGTGTGTTGCATAGGCGATTATTTTCGCAGGCGCAATGTTGACCTTCGTGTTCCTCTTGATATACGGGCTTAAGTCCTCGAACATTGGCGATAAGGAGCCACCTAATTTCAACAAGGCTTTGGTGCAACTTCACGTCTCACACGAGTGTCTTGATGTTTGGCGGCGCATGCTGCCATTGATTCTAAATGGCGCCTGAGTTAATTATGAACTCCAGTGATATTATGTTCGAAGACTTTTGATAAGCCATTTATTTTGTAATTTATTTTTTCCCATTGTCAAACAGAGTCGGTCGTAAGCCATCTTTCTTCGCCTGTTTGATCGTTCAGCTCATTTCAGGCGTCGTAACAGCATTCGCTCCAAATTACTGGGTATGGATTGTCTTCAGATTTTTTGCGGGACTCACCGTACCTGCCACTTATCAGATACCATTCATTATCGGTGAGAATCTGCATGCATACCTCCAAATAGTTGATTGTTTATAGGGGGTATTTTCCTTCGCGAAAGATGGACAGGAAATTGGCTAATGATTCATCTTGGATCCTGAATCACCAACCTAACTTTGCTGAAATAAGGAAAACCCCAGTCTATCCCCCAATAAGGAAAAGCCATGCTCAAACCGCAGAGATGAGTTGCGGTTACTTCGATAAATTTTTATGAGAACAATGAAAAAGTATATCTATGTTTCCGAGTTGACTTTAACTGTTCCAAGGTGTTTTCTAAAGTGAGGTTTTTTGTATATCTTTACTTTCAATGACCTTGCCAATTTAGGACTAATAGTGTAGCCTTTCGGCCGTACCTATTCCCCATTTCAAATTACCTCAGGTTCAACTCAATAACCGCAATTCAGTCTTGTGAAAATTTCATTTCTATGCACAATGCTTATTCTTTTTCCATTGTTGCATTGAAACATGTATCCGTCTGTTGAATTGACAGCTTTGGTTTGGTTGTTTTTTCACTCTTTCTTGAGTTGAACCTGAGGGTGCGAGTTGCAATGAGGAATACAGAAGTTTACCATTTGATTTAGGACCAACTTTTTTGCTATAATCTCCTGATGGCTCCGTCAATGCCGGTACAGGCAGCAGACATCCATAGTGTGTTGACAAAACAATAAAATACCCACCTGAACATCTGCAGCGTGTGTCATACGAATATCATATAGGACGTGCCAGCCAACCATCTTGCCCTGAGATACATGTACAGACGTTGCAAAAAACCTGTTACATATACAGGGGGAATGAGAGATGATGATTTCCATTTGCAAAATACTTGTTACACATATGGAGACGTAACGGAAGAAGGTGATTTCCTTTTGCAAAATACTTTACCACATATTGGCTAAGATGGGACAACAAACCAAACAAGAATCATTACGCACAAGATCACATACCTAATGATTCTCGGTTGGTTTGTTGTCCCGCATCTAAGCCAATATGTGGTAAAGTATTTTGCAAAAGGAAATCACCTTCTTCCGTTACGTCTCCATATGTGTAACAAGTATTTTGCAAATGGAAATCATCATCTCTCATTCCCCCTGTATATGTAACAGGTTTTGCAACGCACTGAACACTGAATCATGATTCCATCATGCAGAGTCAAGAACATATGGAATCCTCAGGAAGGCGACATTGAACTGGCAAATGCTTTCTTTTCCTTTTCACCGCAGGAATCGAGCTGGTCGGTCCAACTCGACGGACGTTCATCACCGTGATAACGTGCTTCTTCTACGCGTTTGGCGTCCTAATCCTAGCCGGTCTAGCCTACCTGATAAGGGACTGGCCTACCTTGTGTTTGGTTTCAACTGTGCCTTTTGTGCTGGTATTGGGCACTTGGTGGTAAGCAGAGAGAAAATCATTTTTTTGGAAAAGCAGAGGTTTTTGCCAGAATATTGACCTGCACCCTGGAAAGGCTGTTGGGTATATCTTCTTTAAATAGTCGTTGATTAACGTCTACTTGCATGGTTCATGTTCTTTCACAGTCACCCTCAAGCATTGAAATATAACGCAGCCCGCGTTATAATTCAAAATTTTGAGCGAACTGCCAGTGTGTCAGAAATGATTTCCGATCTGAATTTGCCATCTCTCTCATCAAGACGTCTTTACAGGCTTCTACAACTTCTTCATGACGTTCTCAATTCCAAGGTCTCAATAAATCTCCCTGCAGCTTTTACCCTGATTACCTCTCCTCCCAGGCGCACTCAACATCATCTTCACATTCGGATTCAAATTTGCTCATTTTCCCCTCATTTCAACGGCTTTTTCACCCGGACCGCCAGGGGACTGGAACTCTCTGCCACCCAGTTCTCCATATTTGTCTGTATCATGATGTTTTACCTCGCCTCGTTTTAGTTTTTTGAATGCATTTGCTTCTTTTATCATGTTGACGTGTCACCAGAACATTTTGTGACGAACTGCAACAAATAAACAAACAAATAAACAATTATTTCTATCGGCTACTTCTGGTTTGGTATATTCTGGTTTGGTATAATCATCATTTCTACCTCTTTTTGACCCTTTTTTATACCAAACCAGAACGCAATATGGCGGGTTCTGGATTGGTATAATTCTGGATTGGTATAATTAAATTCTCGATTGGTATAATCGCTTTCTGTTACACTGTCAGAAAGGGCGCTCTTCTGGATGACACTAGCGATCTCGAAAGGATAGCCATTTTGTCACATGGTCGTACGAAATTTAGGCAGGCCACTGCAATCTATCAGGAATAATCGGGCGTTCCGACATCGGCTCAAATGTGATTTTCGACATCAACTCAGCATTCAAGCGTTTCTGCAGTGCAAAATCGATTCTGTTTTTCGATATGAACTACGAATTTCGCTCATCCTGGCTTAAGAATGATGGAATTCATCTCACTTACTCTGGTCAACTTGCACTCTCTCGTTCAATTTACTTTTTTCTCAACACTGTATCAAAAAACGTTCATCATTTTCGTGGCACCCCGTTCAGGCCTTAGTCACCAATTCCACTATTTCCTGCCTCCCTGTTAGAACTGATGATTTGTTAAAAAATGATTTTCTCAGTGCTGGTGGCACATCCTTCGCGGTTTGTAACTCAGTGGCAAAAGAGCGGAAGGAAACTGTTTGTGAATCTGCATTGCCTTTTGGAGACCCGATCGATGTGATTTCGTTATTCCCTATTGCTGAGGCGATAAGTGAAGGATTGGGTGTTCATTCAAAATCATTGAGACCTGTTCATAATCAATTCAGTCAAGGGAAAGGATTAAAAATTCTGCATTCAAATTTTCGCAGTTTAAAAAACAAAGTCGTTGAATTTGGCTCCCTGCTTGAATTGTTTCAGCCTGATTTGTGGTGTGGAACTGAAACTTGGTTGGACCCACAGATTAAAGATTCTGAAATTTTTCCCGATGGATTCTGTATTGTGAGGAGAGACAGAAATTCCAAAGGAGGCGGTCTTGTACTTGGAGTCAAACCATGCTTGAATTGTACTCTTTTATTTGCCCATCCTACTTTCGAATTTTTGCTATGTCTTATTTGTTCAAATGATCGCTCAGTTTGCTTCTATGTCATGGTAGTGTATCGACCCCACGATATAGATACAGAAATTTTTGATGCCATGGATGATTGTTTGGCAAGTTTTAACCTGCTTAAATGCGTCAGGAAACCGTTGGTCGTGCTTGGTGATCTGAACTTGCCTTCGATTAACTGGAAAGAGTGGAAGGTTTGCTTGAACCCCCTTTATGGGTATGAGCTAAACGCGGCGGCACTGGCTTTTGCTTCCAAATACAATTTGCTGCAATGCACTGTATCGCCAACTCGATTCAATAATCTTTTGGATGTTTCCCTCATTCGACCTGTTGATATGTGTTTGTATTCAGCCGTTGAGGAAGGCATTTCTGATCACAGAGTAGTGTCACTAGGACTAAACTTTTCAAAGCCTTGTGTTCAGCAGAAGGCTACAACTGTTAGGATCTTTGCTCGCGTGGATCGCGAGGCCCTAGCAAACTTTCTCCTTTCGAGGTATGACACTTTCCTTGTCTTCGCAAGACAAAATCCAAATGTGAATAAACTGTGGGAAGTGTTTTCAAACATTTCAAAGGAGGCCATGGATTTGTACGTACCAATGAAAACTGTGCGATCAACTCCTAAACCTCCATGGTTTACGAGGAACTTGCTTGTTAACAAGAGAAGATTGAGGACGCTTTTTCGCAGACGTGGGAACTCGCTCGCATGTAGCAATGCCTACAAAATTGCCTTCCGTTCTTACAAATCGGCTAAGCACACTGCTATTGAAAAGTACCTGAATTCCTTTCAAACAAAAGGCAATGAGGGCACTAAGAAATTTTGGAGTCTCAACAAAAAGCTTAGATCATCTGGTCGAGATGTTCCCTCACTGCTAAAGAATATAAATGACCCTACCTCTTTAGTGGTTGATGCTATCGGAAAAGCTAATCTTTTGAATGTATCGTTTTCTAAAGTTTTCAGTAAACCTTATTCTGCCAATTGTCTGCCATTTGCAAACATTGAAAAAGTTCCTTGTTTGTATACCACACCAATGATTTCAGAGACTGCTATTATTAATCGTATTGTTAAAATGAAGTCAAAAGTCTCCGAAGGGGAGGATATCATTTCTTGTAAATTTCTTAAGCTTCTTCCTTCGGTATTTAGCAAGTTCTTACTAATAATCTTCGACGCTTGCCTTGAGTTAGGTGACATTCCTAATTCCTGGAAAAGATCTCTTATTGTTCCTGTCTTTAAAAAAGGCAAAAAAGCCGACCCATCAAATTACCGCCCAATCAGCCTTTTGAGTACATCCTCAAAAATTCTCGAATATTTGATCGCATCACACATTCGTGAGTTTTTGGGTACAAATGGGCTGCTGTCCTCTTTCCAGCATGGGTTTCGCTCTGACTATTCGTGCACAACTCAATTAACTGCTTTTGTACAGGAGGTTTCATTGGTGTTAGATTCTGGCTCTCAGGTTGATGCAATTTCCATAGATTTGGCAAAAGCCTTTGACAAAGTGGATCATAATTTGTTGATTTTGAAACTCGTTAAGCTCAATATTGATCCCTGTATTGTGAAATGGGTTCAGGGATATCTCACAGACAGGGTTCAAGTGGTCAGAGTTGATGGTCATGCTTCTTCACCTGTTCCCGTCACTTCTGGTGTCCCGCAAGGTAGTATTTTGGGGCCATTGTTGTTTGTCATTTATATCAATGATTTGTCTATTCCTTTAAAATGTAAAATTCGTCTCTTTGCGGACGATTGCTTGCTGTACACACGTGTCAATTCAATCGCCGATTGCCTTGCTTTGCAGGCCGACCTGGAAAAAATTTTAAGTTGGTGTTCCAATTCGGCAATGGAGGTCAATATTGCGAAGTGTGCCTCTATTTCCTTCACAAATAAGCGCTCTCAATTGGATTTTCAGTACTCTATGGGTGGCGTTCCTCTGTCTAAGACTTCGGAAATTATTTACCTTGGCGTTGTTCTTGAGAGAAAGCTCAACTGGCAACCGCATCTTTCTAGAGTGGCAGCCAAGGCAAACTCTGCTCTTTACTATGTCAAACGTAACTATCGAAAATGCCCTCGCAAAATTCGTGATCTTGCATACAGAAGCCTTGTCCGTCCCATCATGGAGTATGCTTCCCCTGCTTGGGATCCTTTTCTTGCTTCTGACTGCCACATTTTAGACGCTGTTCAGCGGCGTGCTGCCCGATTTGTTGTGGGAGACTATGGTCGCAAAAGCAGCGTCTCGCAGATGATTCTTGATCTCGGTTGGGAATCTCTGTCTGCTCGTAGGAAAGTGGCTAGGTTACTTGGCCTTTTTCATGTTGTATCTAACTTGGGTGGATGGGCCGAGCTTTTAGAACACGTAAACCTACCACACTATTACTCCCGTAAAGATCACATTTATAAGATAAATCCCTTGAGATACAATAAAGATGTTGGGAAGTACTCTTTCATGGCTAGGACCATTACCGATTGGAATCTTTTGCGCCAATCAATTTTTGATCTCCCACTCAGTATTCCAACTCTCCAACGGCGTCTTGCAGACGTTTTCTTCTAATTTGCTATCTAAAGTTGGTTTCGTTCCTTAATCTTACTTTATTCGCTAATTGGTTGCATTAACAGTGACATTGCATGTATTTGTTTTGTGTAAGATTTTGATACGGGGATAACCCCTAAAATAAAGAAAGTTCATTCATTCATTCAATCTACTCGTAGGTAGGCAATTGGAAAATTGCTGCGAGCGAGACACTATGCGCAGGGCGCGAGAAATGCTGCGTGTTCTATTTCGTCCTTTGTCACATCATGCAGGGCCTATGCCGCAGAGCAACATGCAGCCTCAATATGCTTCAGAGGAAGACTTTTGCAACCACAATCGACATCCTGAAGAGTTTCATGAGAAATGCAGCTGCCACAAGAGTCATAACATTTTGCTGTTGCCATCCGTCGGTGTTTAGAAGAGTTATTTTTAAACCCGACAACTGGCACATACATCTTTACTCAAAATATTCTTCTTCAGATTTTTATTAAATATAGGCTTGAACACGTTTATGCAGGCCCAAATTGTGGATCGCATACTTCACAGGAAATAGTGCATAATTCTGAAAGTAAGAGGACTGTGGTGTGTGGGTTCATTTCTTGAGTTGTATAAGTTAAACACATCAAAAGTTCAAATTGATAGATCAAAAAATCCCCATTTTGAACCGTCATAGCGTTTCAGTACGATGAGGTCAAGAAGCTTGTTTTCTCGCAAATCAGGACAAAACAGGACTTGTTTTGCACTGTGTCTTTCTTCTGCAGCATTACAACAACTTATGCCTGCAACGTGATATCGCAAAATGAATACCACAGAGAAATAAATTCTCAGGTGGAAAAGCCGGGGTCTTTCACCAAGCATAGAACAAGAAAAGAAAAAAACCAATCTCAGTAAAGGTAACGTTAGGTCAGAATTCAACTATTGCGCAGGAAAAGACAATTCAGGTCGAAAAAGGTAGATCGTTGTTGATATCATTTTTCACAATTTCTTGGCAGCTGGTTAAGAACGACCAAGGGCAAACTCAAAAGCAGCATTACACTTTTGGTTTCCGGGAATCAACATCCAAACCCTTGAAAAAACAAGGATTGGGATAAAAACATGTTTTTGCTCTCTAGCGGCAGCTCGAATATGGCCACATCAGCGTCATCAAATTCATCACTGGCAATGTAATGCGCACCTCAACACTCGTCAAACGTTTATTTATGTGCTTAGACATCAGGCAACATCATCGGTCCTTTTTACCTTCAGCTGTGGGGTATGGATTGAGGAGATTGGAGATGTTTCGTATTGATTTTCTATTCTGAAGATACAAAGCTTTCTCCCGCGGGTTTTTAGAATGTACGATGATGCTTCCTGCTTATACCAAACCAGAATATTTATACCAAACCAGAATTATACCAATCCAGAATATACCAAAACCGAATACACCAAAACCGAATATACCAAACCAGAATATACCAAACCAGAATATACCAAACCAGAAGTCACGATTTCTATCAGCTTTTCCCCAGAAACACCCAAAACAACCGGTTATGGGGTGTTGACAGGGTGAAAGTCTGGAAGGTGTGTAGAATATGTGAAAAATTGTTCTTCATCCAACACGAACAAAAATGAAAGAGACGAAAACCAACCCTTACTGGGGATTCGCCGCAAAAATCCCTATTGTTACCATGGCAACCGGATATTTTTGGGCAAAAACAGTCGAAGGAGCGGGATTTTGAGAGAAAATCTCTCTTTCGTTTTAACTTGTTTCATCTTGGGGAACTAATACGTCTGCATATTTAATTGTTTCGGGTGATTTTTATTTTCGAATATTTCACCCAAATGGTCCGGTGTGGCCACAATGGACCATGGGCAAAACCCCCCGGAAGGGGTGGTTTTACGAAAAATTACTATTTCGTATTTCATTATTGTTAGCGTTGGATGAAGAACAGTATCTGAAATTTTGGTCACACCCATGGAAGAAAAAAGAGTTATTTTTTTAAACTTCTTTGGTCACACCTTTCTCACTCACCTTTGTATAGTCTACAGGGTGATCCACAAAAACATTGGTCCCAAAAACAAGTTTTTCGCACAATTTGTTCTGGTTACGGAGGAAAGTAGTTTTTCGTGCTTGTATTTTCGGCATGACTTTTAACCCTTAAAGTGAATAAATGAACAGGTCAAATTTCATAGATTTGTTTCTGCCCCCTCGTGAAATAACGACACTCATAAGTACTGAATTTGCAAAAATGCTGCTTTATTGTGCAATTTCTGCCTTTGTCCGGTCAGCAATCTTCCCTTTTTATAGAGACCAATTGAACAATTATACTGAGAAGTTGAGCAATTGAGCAATTTCACCAAAACGCAAATTGGATTGTAACTGGCTTAATGTAGTCGTGGAAAATCCGAAATTCTGTCAGGTAGCCTAAACGAAAAAACATTAACACCAACGGCGGAGAGAAGTGTCCAGGGGATTTTGACTCCGGAGGAACGTTCATGGAAAAAAAATCTAAATTTCCAAAACAGACCGTATCCGAAATGGTGCGGGCTGCGTAAAAAATCGAGAAAACTGTACTTTAAGTGAAAAGTTTCACCGCCGTTCGTTCCTCCTGACCCTTCTGCCTGTAGAACTGTCTGTATAATCCAACAGAACTGTCTGTATAATCCAACAGACCTGTCTGTATAACCAACAGCACTGTCTTATAATCCAACAGAACGGTCTGTATAACCCAATAGAACTGTATGTATAATCCAACAAACCGTCTGTATTATCCAACGGAACTGTCTGACTAATCCAACAGAACCGTCTGACTAATCCAACAAACCGTCTGTATTATCCAACTGAACTGTCTGACTAATCCAACAGAACCGTCTGAATAATCCAACAGAACTGTGTACAATCCAACAGAACTGTCTGTATAACCAACAGCACTGTCTTATAATCCAACAGAACGGTCTGTATAACCCAATAGAACTGTATGTATAATCCAACAAACCGTCTGTATTATCAAACGGAACTGTCTGACTAATCCAACAGAACCGTCTGACTAATCCAACAGAACCGTCTGACCAATCCAACAGAACCGTCTGACTAATCCAACATAACTCTCTGTATAATCCAACAGAACTGTCTGAATAATCCAACAGAACTGTGTATAATCCAACAGACCTGTCTGTATAACCAACAGCACTGTCTTATAATCCAACAGAACGGTCTGTATAACCCAATAGAACTGTATGTCTAATCCAACAAACCGTCTGTATTATCCAACGGAACTCTCTGACTAATCCAACAGAACCGTCTGACTAATCCAACAGAACCGTCTGACTAATCCAACAGAACCGTCTGACTAATCCAACAGAACCGTCTGACTAATCCAACAGAACTCTCTGTATAATCCAACAGAACTGTCTGAATAATCCAACAGAACTGTGTATAATCCAACAGAACTGTCTGTATAACCAACAGCACTGTCTTATAATCCAACAGAACGGTCTGTATAACCCAATAGAACTGTACGTATAATCCAACAAACCGTCTGTATTATCCAACTGAACTGTCTGACTAATCCAACAGAACCGTCTGAATAATCCAACAGAACTGTGTGTAATCCAACAGAACTGTCTGTATAACCAACAGTACTGTCTTATAATCCAACAGAACGGTCTGTATAACCCAATAGAACTGTATGTATAATCCAACAAACCGTCTGTATTATCCAACGGAACTGTCTGACTAATCCAACAGAACCGTCAGACTAATCCAACAGAACTCTCTGTATAATCCAACAGAACTGTCTGTATAATCCAACAGAACTGTCTGTATAATCCAACAGACCTGTCTGTATAACCAACAGCACTCTCTTTTAATCCAACAGAACGGTCTGTATAACCCAATAGAACTGTATGTATAATCCAACAGAACCGTCTGTATAATCCAACGGAACCGTATGACTAACCCAACAGAACTGTATGTATAATCCAACAAACCGTCTGTATTATCCAACGGAACTGTCCGACTAATCCAACAGAACCGTCTGACTAATCCAACAGAACTCTCTGTATAATCCAACAGAACTGTCTGAATAATCCAACAGAACTGTCAGTAATCGTAATGTCATTTGTTCCGTTATGTCATTTTTGAAGTCATTTTTGACGCATCTTTATCATTAAATGACTGGCTGCCTCATAAATTTGTATTCCCAGTGCATTATCCTTGAACAACGGTATGTCGTGCTCAACCGTCTCATAATGCTATTTTCGCTGTATCATAGTGGCGCTTATCAATGACGCAGAGTCTGGGCCTTGTCACTGTGTCCTGTGTCATCCAAGTAAAATGGCGATGAAAAAGGCTCCCATTTGTTTTCATTGCGTTGTGACAACTAAAATTGATAACACCCTGCCATTTAATGACAAGGAGACGTCAAAAGTGATGTCAAAAATGACACAATGCAACTTCATCTTTAGGCTGCAGCTGTTTCTTTATTTCTTAAATTTCAGGTTACTTCCGGAGTCGGTCAGGTGGCTGTTGGCAAAGGAAAAGCTGAAGAAGGCGGCCATGGTTTTAGAAAGGACGGCACGGTTTAACGGACGACCAATGCCTATGAATCTTTTGGCAAAGCTAAAGGTACACTTACACGTTCAGAACTGCAATTAGGGTGTGAAATAAATGTGATTGTTGAGATTTGAGCAAAAACTCCACACTGCAGAAATTAAAGGTCCCTTTCACTGGCGTCAAAATCTGACATTTTTCATGTTTCACGGAAACAGGTTTCCACATCTGCAAATCAAGAGCGTGAGAAAACAGTTCAAGCTAAAGAACAGACAAAATAACTAAAAAAGCGAAGCCAGTAAACTTTTCGGCACTTCTCACGCTCCTGTGAAATGGCTTTAGAGTGCAGAACAACATTAAAAGGACCCACACCCAAACAACTGTTGTTTCGTATCACAATCATTGCAACCAATACAGTGGTTAGCGCGTCGGTCCCGTGGCCTAAGGGTCGCGGGTTCTAATCCCAGTCGGGACACGAGCATTTTTGCCATCGCACAAATCGGGTGTGCATCCTCCCTCAGCGATGCACGGATAATAAGGTAGGAAAGACAGATTGTCCAGTCTGTTAGTCCTTCGAATGGGACTTTAAGAAGGAGGTCCCGTGTGCAGCATCACACTGTGCAAGTAAATGAACACCTCGCTCCAGTCCAAGAAAGGCTGGCAGGTAACAATAGACGAGAACGTAACAACCAGAAAAAAATAATCATACACTCGTACTGTTCTCTCTCTCTCTTCGTCACAGCATTTAGCATCGATGCAACAAGCAATTGACGTCAAGACTGGACAGCGTGTGAAAACAGATACATCACCTGGTCTCTGGGGTCTTTTAAAAACACCGAATCTTAGACTGAAAACTTTGCTCGTTATTATCAACTGGTAAGTTCTCTTACAGCAGGAGCACCAATGAATCAATTCTCTTTCATTTGCTCAATTGACCATACCCGTACTGGGGGTTGACTTGGGTCTCCAAGGGACTTAGGTCTCTGAGGAGGGCCTGAGGCAGCCTCAGGAACCTCAGTCTGACCCCATGTCCTTTTGTTTCAACTGTGATACCACCGAAACTCCATAAAAGTCACCCGGATGTCACCAGCGAGTGAAATGACATCACTTAGAATCCGTCAAGGGGCGACCACTTTGACACTACACTGGCAACGTTATTTTGATGACGGCATTGATCTCTGTGCCAGGGTAGGTCTTAGATGTTAGCTACGATTTCCAGGTCTTAGATTTCGGAGGATACCACGAAACAGAACGTAGTGGAGATTGGGGTTGGAGGAAGTTTGGTAATCGGGAGACGAAAAAAGAAAAATATCCAGAGGAAAAAGGAGAGACGAAACGTAAATCGCATCGCGTAAATTGGTTAGACACACCAAATGCTACCAATTTATGTGTTACCTAGATGCTGAATGCAAAGTTTTATCGCATCAGAATGTATGGCAGGATTTGTAGCATGGAGCTTTATTTTCTCCATTATCTCGACTCTATTGCATGGATTGTAACATATTTCTTTGGTGCTGTCAGAGGGCAAACTCACTAGATGCAGTAAGATGTGACTGACAATCTCCGTGGTATTGACAGCACAGCACTGAAACACCATCACTGACAGACTGAGAACAGCAGTTTAAGAGTATGGTTAAAAAATTCCAATTCGATAATTCATTTCTTATGTTTTCCACAAATCGTGATTTCCCAAATCGAGACATGATTGGGCCAATTTTTTAAACGAAGCCCATCTTTTAGGCCGCTGATTCTTTTTCTTTTGTGTATGAAATTGTATTTAAAACAGAAATCCGCGGCCTAAAAGATGGGCTTCGTTTTAAAAATCGTCCCATTTTATTTCGTGATTTCATTCAAAAAATTATTCATGTCAAATTCATGCTTTCCTAATTCGTGATCTCCAAATTCGTGATTTTTTCGTGATTTTCCCTGCTCATTCATCGGCCCTCCCATCTTTCCAATCTCACAATCAAACTGTTTTCGACGGTGGCCACCTTGCAACAGCAGATTATTGCTGGAAAATTGCTTACAGTCCGTCTGTCCTACAAAACACGCATGTTTTAAATACATTTCTACTGTTTATGGTGTCTTTCAGGTTTTCCAACAGTACAGTTTACATCGGATTGAGTTATTATGGGCCTTCACTTGGCTCCAACGAATATCTGAGTTTCTCCCTTTCGACTGCGGTCGAGTTCCCGGCCTATCTGCTCTGTTGGCTGGTCATGGACAAGTTCGGTCGAAAGTGGCCGCTTGCAGTGACCATGATAGTTGGAGGGTCGTCGTCCATCGCAACTGTGCTAATTCCTCAAAGTTAGTCACCCCACTTCTCAATTTTGTGTATGAGGCCAAATATCTACCTCAAGAGTCGTCAGATTACAGAAAAGCCCTCATATGACTGCCATGGGTGACGACTACTGCACCGTCATCTGACAACATTTGCAAGGTCGATTTACAGCAAATTGCTCGTAATTTTACGTGTCAAGGCCATCAATTAACGACCCATGGGTCGCATTTTGTCTATACAAGGGTCGTCAGATGAAGACAATATGTCATCATCTGACGACCTTTGCATGGTCAACTGAATGCTTATGTGATCAGCTCACGGCCTATGGGCTGTCATCTGACATCTCGACCACCGACCATTGACGGGCTAAAGGTTGTCAGCTGACAAGAAAATAGGTCGTCATCCGTGGACAGTCATTTGAGGGCTTTTTCTTGTGAAGTGATGACTTTATTTTTTTCAGTGTGGCGACAGGAACAGAATCGACTTACCGAGTTGTTCTCCTCGGATGATTTCTCAAAACGAGGTTGATTGCTCCTTTGAACTGTATAATACCGAGTGGAACGCAATGAAATACGCTATACTTACCCCCTCGTCAGGTGGAATGAATCACGCCGTGAAAAGTGTGAAAGTGAGACAGGCACAAGTGAATGCATAACCCATACTGAAAAGTGTGACAGAGTTACAGGCCAAACAGAATAAATCATTCAATGGAAAGTGCAACAGATTGACAGGGACAAATGAATGAATCACCTAGCAGAAAGTGCGAAAGAGTGGCAGGCACAAGCCAATAAATCACCTGGTGGAAAGTTTTGCAGAGTGGCAGGCACAAGCGAATGAATCATCCGGCGGATGGTGGGACAGATGGATGTGTGAGAGAGTGGGAGGCAGAAGCGAATGAATCATCCACTGAAAAGTGTGACAGAGTTACAGACCAAGCAGAAAAAAATCATCCAACGGAAAGTGCGACAGATTGGCAGGGACAAACGAATGAATCACCCAGTAGAAAGTGCGAAAGAGTGGCAGGCACAAGCATCCGGTGGAAAGCTTGAAAGAGTGACAGGCACAAGCATCCGGTGGAAAGCTTGAAAGAGTGACAAACACAAGCGAATAAATCGCCTGGTGGAAAGTTTGACAGTGACAGGCACAAGCGAATAAACCACCTGGTGGAAAGTTTGGCAGAGTGACAGGCACAAGAGAATGAATCATCCGGCGGATGGTGGGACTCGAGGGACGGGCACAATTGAACGAGTCACCAGGTGGATGTGAGACAGAGTGGCAGGCAGCAGCAAATGAATCATCCACTGAAAAGTGTGACAAAGTTACAGTACAAACAGAATAAATCATCTAATGGCAATTGCGACAGATTGACAGAGGGACAAACGAATGAATCACGCAGAAGAAAGTTTGACACAGTGGCAGGTACAAGAGAATGAATCATCCGGCGGATGGTGGGACAGACTGACAGGCACATGAATGAGTCACCTGGTGGAATGTGTGACAGAGTGATAGGCACAAGCGAATGAATCACCCGGTGGAGAGTTTGATGGAGTGACAGGCACATGCGATTGGATCATATGGTGGAAAGCGTGAAGGAGCGACCGACGCATACGCGAATGAATTACATTAGATTTTTGCATCAGACTTTTGTAAAAACAGATTTGCAGTAGTTGTAATGGACAATGGTCAATGCTCCAATGTTTTAATTTGCCCATTGTTGCAAGTGACAATTTGTTTTGGACAGACGATCCGAAAAAGTCTGCGATCGAAAAAAGAAAAAATATCTGTCTTCCAACGCGAATTTGTTGTATGCGACAAAATGGAATCGTATCTCTTGTCAAATTTGAATTGGAATCGTTTATTTTTAGGCCATTAACCGCGTTTCTTATGTAAAAATTAAGCAAATTGAAAGATAAAATGGAGAGGATAAAAGCAGGAAAGAGTCTCATTCCAAGACGCACCGAAAAAGCGCGCAATGCCTAAAAAATTAGCAAACAACCCGAGGACAGAATTTGCGCGGAAAGGCGTTTGGTTGGTGTCCCTTGATCACGATACGCTTAAGAACCAGGTACGCGGAAAATGCGCATTTTCGCCACGTTTAGGACTTGTGGGTGAGGCTGTCCTCCACATGGGGAACGAACTGTGCTAAATCCTTGCTATTTGGCAAGTGTGTTTTGTGTATCACCCTGCAAAATGGGTGGACTCTCAAATAGTCCGCAAAGACGTGCTTTCAGGAGATTGATGGAAGTTGGGTTTTTAAAATGGGCAGCAGGAATTCCGTCTAATTTTCGGACGGTCTAAAAAGGTCCCTAATAAAAGGTGTTATGAGGCGCGAATTGATACATTTAACCTAATTTAATAACGCAACCAAAAAACCTGACAATAACCTACTAACCTATATTAAGCCCTATTTTCGCAATGAGTTTGAGTTTGTTATGCGACTAGATTCGGCAGAATTTTTAGACGTTAAAAATTATATGTTGTTCCGCATGACCCTTTTGAAAATGCTTGCGAGCTAGGAATTCCAGTAAGAAAAATCATCCCCTAAAGAAAAGAAAATTATCAACATTGGTTTCGAGCATATTGTCGGCAGAATTAATGCTCAAACTCAAAAAATGTAAAAATTGCCACTGTTCAGACTTTAGCAAAAAATCCATGCTGCATAAAGAAAAGATTCTCTTTTGAAACCGAGGTCTAAATCTGACACCTGTAGAAAGCCTTGTTGTGATCTGACGCTTTAATTTCTACTGCCTGCATAATTGTAAAAAGAAAGGAAAGCTAAATGGGAAAAATGGCTACGAAAGAAATAATGACATAAGAATTGAACCCTGCTGTTGAAAACGTAAGTCTCCATGATGTTCTGTTTATCGCTCAACAGGTTGTCAGACAGCCATCTTGGTTCTCTTCCTGATCTCCAAGTTCTCCATCTCTTCTTCCTTCCTGATCATCTATCCATTCGCCGGAGAGTTGTTCCCGACTGTGGTGAGAGGAGTCGGATTGGCTGCTGCCTCCTACATTGGTGGAGTTGGTCTTGTCTTCATACCGTTTGTCAATTATTTGGTGAGGATTTTTTGTAGTTTGTTTTTTTCATCCCCAACTTTACTTTTTGATTTGATGATTCTCAACAAGGTCTGCTTTCTGTCACAGTTCGGAAGCTACCGATATTTGGTGGAGCCAATTTCACCGACGTTCTGTTTTGTCAACAGGTAGAAACAAACGGGTAGATTGCCAACAAGCAATAAGCGGAGGACAAGCAGTAGGTTGACGATGAGCAACAGGCGGACGACAAGCAGTAGGTTGACGACAAGCAATAGGCGGAGGACAAGCAGTCGGTTAACGACATGCAATAGGTGGAGGACAACAGTAGGTTGACGATGAGCAATAGGCGGAGGACAAGCAGTAGGTTGCCGACAAGCAATAGGCGGAGGACAAGCAGTCGGTTAACGACAGGCAATAGGTGGAGTACAACAGTAGGTTGACGATGAGCAATAGGCGGAGGACAAGCAGTAGGTTGACGACAAGCAATAGGCGGAGGACAAGCAGTCGGTTAACGACAGGCAATAGGTGGAGGACAACAGTAGGTTGACGATGAACAATAGGCGGAGGACAAGCAGTAGGTTGACGACAAGCAATAGGCGGAGGACAAGCAGTCGGTTAACGACATGCAATAGGTGGAGGACAACAGTAGGTTGACGATGAGCAATAGGCGGAGGACAAGCAGTAGGTTGACGACAAGCAATAGGCGGAGGACAAGCAGTCGGTTAACGACAGGCAATAGGTGGAGGACAACAGTAGGTTGACGATGAGCAATAGGCGGAGGACAAGCAGTAGGTTGACGACAAGCAATAGGCGGAGGACAAGCAGTCGTTTAACGACATGCAATAGGTGGAGGACAACAGTAGGTTGACGATGAGCAATAGGCGGAGGACAAGCAGTAGGTTGACGACAAGCAATAGGCGGAGGACAAGCAGTCGGTTAACGACAGGCAATAGGTGGAGGACAACAGTAGGTTGACGATGAGCAATAGGCGGAGGACAAGCAGCAGGTTGACGACAAGCAATAGGCGGAGGACAAGCAGTCGGTTAACGACAGGCAATAGGTGGAGGACAACAGTAGGTTGACGATGAGCAATAGGCGGAGGACAAGCAGTAGGTTGACGACAAGCAATAGGCGGAGGACAAGCAGTCGGTTAACGACATGCAATAGGTGGAGGACAACAGTAGGTTGACGATGAGCAATAGGCGGAGGACAAGCAGTAGGTTGACGACAACCAATAGGCGGAGGACAAGCAGTCGGTTAACGACAGGCAATAGGTGGAGGACAACAGTAGGTTGACGATGAGCAATAGGCGGAGGACAAGCAGTAGGTTGACGACAAGCAATAGGCGGAGGACAAGCAGTCGGTTAACGACAGGCAATAGGTGGAGGACAACAGTAGGTTGACGATGAGCAATAGGCGGAGGACAAGCAGTAGGTTGACGACAAGCAATAGGTTGAGGAAGGACAACGGTAAGTGTGACTTGGTTACAGCTTTATACGTAATTGAGACACAACAAGTTTACGACACGTACGTCCCCAAAATTGGCTCCACCATATGTCGTCTACAGGTGTGCCGAACGTTTACCCTGCCTTTTCGGTTTCAGCTTGATCAAGTCAGTTGGAGGATTACTCTACTTGAGATCGGTCTTACCATACTATTTCGGAAAGTCAAGCAATTTCACTAATGAATTAAGATAAGGCGTAACTTGGAGGGTTGCTCAACTTCAGATCGATCTTACGCACCGGACAAATTCGGTATATTTCTCCTCCACTGTTAGCTTAAAAATATTGCCCACCTTAACGGTGGATAATTGGGCACCCATCTGCAGAACAAGATGTTCAAAAGTACTCGTGCAAGAACCTTTTCGCGTTAGAACCTCAGCAAGGTTTCTGGTACATACAAGGCCTCAGAAGATTTCTCACCTGCTGGGCCATCCCACGAAGCGGATCAAAATTCAATCCTGAACAGCTGATGCGGACAATATTATTGAGCCCATTGGTATGTGGACTGAGCCTGTCTGCTGTGGTAAAAGCAGACAGGCTCAGTGGTAAAAGCAGACAAGCAAAAATATTTATTATCCATAGAATCTGTTTAAACAGCAAATCAAAATCTCATTTATAAAATTAATAATCCTGACCAGTTTGGCTATCAATTTTGGGTCGACTTGTGAGAAATAGTTGCTAGTTGTAAAGCCTCTCACCTGATATATTAAGGGAGTCATTTTGACTCCTCTGATACTTTATTTACCTATAGATACCTCAAGGGAGCTGCATCATTTGAGCGATTAATTCTCAAAGAAGTTAAACATTATTTTATCTCTTGCTCCCTGATGTAATATTTCCTTGAAGAACACAGAAAAAATCTGGCAGCCAGGTTAATTCGTAAAGTGTATTGCTGATTTTATGTACCCAATCACTTGTATTTGTTGTGTTTCTTTCCTGCTGTGCATGCTTTCGGTATCTGCGATTTTAATTAAATAATTGATTTATGGTTGACTTATTTTATTGGTGATTTCTGAACTGAAATGTGCTTGCACATGTTTGCAATTCCAATTTGACTTGTGATCATGGACTTACGAGTACCTGAAAC
>JASGXE010006372.1:0-18914 GCA_030068105.1 Sinentomon sp. SZTP_YWyxl
AACTTTGGGGGACATTTTGGTGTTTGGGAAGATCAGAAACGATCTATTTGTTCGGTGAAGTAGAACTATAAGTTACCTATCTAGCTCAATAAATTAATTGGCCCACCCCTCATTTCCATCGCTCTGATTTAACGGGTATTGGATACTTTGGAGTATATTTTTGGGGTTATAGGGGTGGTCGATAGTTAGAAATTAAGCAATATTGGGTGATAAAACAGTCCAATCGAATATGCTATAATAGCTCTATCAACAAATTCGCCCGCCCAAATATTTCCACTCATGCAGTGATATGGTATCTGTTGGGTAACGTAAAACTATCTCATAAATAGCTACGTTTCGGCTGATCCCCTCAACCCCAAAAAGTAACCCGAAATTGTTCCCATCCAAGGTCCCATGTCAGCAAACATGATCGGGTAGAAAATATCAAATTGCAGTATATTCATCTGAGCAGGGCTATATCGGTAAAGAAGCAGATTGTGCTCGACTCAGCCTCTTACACCTGGAAATGTACTCTGAAGCCCATGCACAGCTTCCTGTGAGCTGCAGTAGTGTAAGGGCTAAAAATATGATTGAACCAAGTTAGATACTCCTCGTCGCTTGGGCTTTCAGCCAACTTCTGTTTTGAGGTCGAAACAGTGCAAACTTTTGGAGCTTCCGGACACCGGAGATTTCACACATTTTCGCCTTTTTCGGACAGAAGCAGAAAACGGTCGTGGACATGTTCCTAACCAATTATCCGCAGGGTATCCCCTAGAAATCAACCCTCAAATCACTTTTGACCAACTTTAAAGGGAAAACGTACGCCATTTGGCAACGCAAATTGCCGCATTTTGTGTTTCACTTGCAAGAATTCAGCAAAACAGATCCTCACAAATTCGAATTCAATAATAATTATACTTATAGACATAGGTACATACCATAAGCGAGAGTGTTTTCTGCAATGTGTAAAATGGGGAAAACGTGTCAAATGAAATCTTAGAAAGCAACTTGCTGACACTTTTGCATTTTTTTCGCCTGCAATTCACTGCAATTAATGGAGAACACCGTACACCTCGCTATAGCGATAACACGACGACCATACGAATCTGCAGCAAACGTATTGTGAAGAATGATTTCATTGCGTTGCTGCAAGAGCAATCAATCTGAGTGATGGAAAATGAGGACACCTCTCGAAGCCGAATCTCATTTTAGACCTTCAATTTACCAGTTCATGCTGTTAGCCCTGAATTTTTAAAATACATCAGGCCAAACGAATTGTCAAATTTAATCAGAACAGCCAAATTTCAGATGGCACTTAAGAAAGCGCAGGACACAAAAGACAAACCTTTTTGGATTTCGCAAATCTCATCCTCCCTCGGCGAGGCACGGAAAACGAGGTCTGAAAGACAGACGAAAGTGGCCAGGCTGTTAGGCTTTCGGATGGAACTTTAAAAGAAGGACGTCCCATGCATGTGCGGCATCACACGTTTTTAAAATTTGTGAATTTTCAGGCTGGGTTTGGGCGCATGTTTTTTGGTTTTCAACATGAAAAAGCAAGACCCATGTGTAGTTTTGTTTCCGAACAAGAACCTGCGGCATTGGAAAGTTTGGTCTTCTTGGGGTAATTTTCAAATTATAGAAGTGTAAAGGTGTCAGTCATCGAGGTGGTTGACATAGAGCCTGACACTAAGCGAAGTTTGTATTTTCATTTACATCCTGCTCAATTGACGCCAGTTCCAGTTTTAGAGTGTAGTCGAAAAACCAGCACCTGCCGAAAAACGAAAAAAACACCACCTGATGAACATGTATTGGCAAATACTGGGAAATGAGGTCTGAAATGTCCAAAAACACCGCTCAATAAATATTGGGCCAAAAATGTGAAGATACAGCAAGTGAACCAAGCCATAAACACGGATGAGAAATCATTAACCGTGCATGCACAAATGGCGAGCAGCAATCTCCAGAAGGCCGGAGGCCGAAATGTAAGTGCCATGACAAACAGAAAAGGAATTGGTCGCGTGGCGACAATCAAAGCGGCCGAAGGCCGCTCGACGGGGCGCAGCCCCGAATGGGGGTTGGCGGCCGAAGGCCGCAGGGGGCGAAGCCCCATAGTATGATATAATTTTTACACTGTGAAAAATGTCCGTATTATCACGGTGATTTTACGGATTTTTTTACCCTACTTTTCCACTATATGTCTCTTCGCAGATAATTTTTACTCACTTCCTCTATTTTTGTACGGACTTTCTCCATGTTCAGTGAAAAAACGGAAGATTAACAACATTCGCGTGATTTTTCGGAAAAGTGCCGTAGAATGACGGACATGCTTTCCGTTGTGCAGAAACGGTTAAATTCCGTAATTATGTGGTGGTTTCCGTCGTTTTACGTCACAACCTCCAAACTTACAAGGTTGCGATGTAAAAATACAGTTGTCGCGTAGATCTACGGAAAATGCAGTAAATTGACGCACATGCTATTCTAACATAGTCAAAACGGTTGATTTCCGTATTCTCAGGAAAATTTCGTTCTTTTGCGGTATCGCCTCTTCAACAATGACGGGACCAGCCTTTTTACCAGCTTCTTGGTCAGGTGGGTCACGGGACGACTGGAATATTATTTGTCCAACAAAATAATTTCCGTTAAAAGGAGTCTGTATACCAAATCGAGGAAGAGAAAAAAATGTTTGCCTGCCTCGAAATTTTGTACCGCCTGAGGTCAGATCTCCTACTTCGGATGAAATTTCCACCGCAGTTGATTCGATAAGGTATTGTCAAATTTCATGAAGTCGACAAAAATAATTGATGTCTCTGATGTCTCACCCGTGACCCCATTTGAAACCACTGTCTTTTAAATGGGTTCAAAAGTGAGACATCAATAATTTTTGTCAACCATACTCTGTCCAAAGCATGTCTGCAGTTTCATGAAATCGCTCTAGAGAAGAATCGCACCCATTATATTGATGAAATCAACAACTTCAAAGAATTTTCATTCTTCATAAAAATAATTCTACTTCGAAGTTTCATCCTGTAAAAAGCTCTCAACTCAAGAGATAGAATCGCGCTCATTATTCTGATAAAAATCAACAACTTCCCTTTCCAGATATCCAAACTTCAAAAAATCGGGGTTATTAATCGGCCCATAGATCTGCGCCCCCTCAGGGGGACCAAATATTTAAAAGTTTCCCACGCAAAATCTGGCCACCGTTGAGACAAACTTTCATGAGCATTGGAGCAACTGAACGATTGGTAACACTGTTTGCCGGAGAAATACATCAAAACCGCGTTCGTTCGCCTGTCTCTGGCCATCTATGAATTGGGAGCTGAACTTTCCAGTCCAGCGGATGACCAGAACGCTTCAATTTTCTCACCAGCTGCCATCTCGACGGAAATTTTCGAACTGAAGATGGTTTACAAAGACATTAGTGATTCAGATCCAATCGACAGATGTCGATCGTATGTTGATCGGAAGTGCTTGGGGTCAGAATTGTTAAAAAATTGTGAAAATGAATAAACGCAGATATCTTCGGTTCTACTGAACGGATTTAAATGAAACAAAGAGTTTTGGATTCCTTGTTTCATCGCGAATTCGTTTCCTCCCAATTCTGGCGTTGGGAGGGCACATCGGTGGGGTTCCAAAAGTATCCAAAATGGCGAAAAAAAATTCGTCAAAAATTTCCAAATTCGGAGTTCAGAACCAGTTGAAATGACCCGGTCCCCCACAGGGGGCGTAGATCTAAAAAGGGTTTAAACGAAATATTATCTTCTTCATAAAAAGAATTCTACATCGAATTTTCATCCTGTCAAAACCTCTCAACCATTAAGAAAAGAATCAAGTGCCAATGCCGGAAACCGGCATCGAAAATTGGTAATACCGACGAGCACAACTCGACGCACCGAAAAGCCCGGACAGGATATTTGCGAGATCCAAAAAGGTTTGTCTTTTGTGTCCTGCGCTTTCTTAAGTGCCATCTGAAATTTGGCTGTTCTGATGAAATTTGACAATTCGTTTGGCCTGATGTATTTTGAAAATTCAGGGCTTACAGCATGAACGGGTAAATTGGAGGTCTAAAATAAGATTCGGCTTCGAGAGGTGTACTCATTTTCCATCACTCAGAGTGATTGCTCTTGCAACAACGCAATGAAATCATTCTTAACAATTCTTTTGCTGCGGATTCGTATGGTCGTCGTGTTATCGCTATAGCGAGGTGTATCGTGTTCTCCATTAATTGCAGTGAATTGCAGGCGAAAAAAATGCAAAAGTGTCAGCAAGCAGGGCTTTCTAAGATTTCATTTGACGCGTTTTCCCCAATTTACATATTGCAGAAAAACACTCTCGCTTATGGTATGTACCTATGTCTATAACTATAATTATTATTGAATTCGAATTTGTGAGGATCTGTTTCGCTGAATTCTTGCAAGTGAAACACAAAATGCGGCAATTTGCGTTGCCAAATGGCGTACGTTTTCCTTTAAAGTTGGTCAAAAGTGATTTTAGGGTTTATTTCTATGGGATACCCTGCGGATAATTGGTTAGGTACATGTCCACGACCGTTTTCTGCTTCTGTCCGAAAAAGGCGAAAATGTGTGATATATCAGGTGTCCGGAAGCTCCAAACGTTTGCACTGTTTCGACCTCAAAACAGAAGTTGGCTGAAAGCCCAAGCGACGAAGAGTATCTAACTTGGTTCAATCATATCTTTAGCCCTTACACTACTGCAGCTCACAGGAAGCTGTGCATGGGCTTCAGAGTAAATTTCCAGGTGTAAGAGGCTGAGTCGAGCACAATCTGCCTCTTTACCGATATATCGCTGCTCAGGTGAATATATGTGCAATTTGATATTTCCTACCCGATCATGTTTGCTGACATGGGGCGTTGGATGGGAACAATTTCGGGTTACTTTTTGGGGTTGAGGGGATCAGCCGAAACGTATAGCTATTTATGAGATAGTTTTAAGTTAGCCAACAGATACCATCTCATCCAGCCAACAATATCACGTGCTCATCAACGCTACTGTTTACACACATAGAAATGTTTGATACATTCTGCAGGTAAATGCGGAAATGTACCTGTTTCATCAATTGAATTGGATGAGGTGTGGATAATCACTCAAATTCTCTCCAATGTTGGGTTACAATCACTCATTTCGACCAAACAGATAAAATTCCAAACAAATCATACGTATCCATACACTTCCGTCGCACAATGAGTTTATTCTGCTGTCCTGTGAGAGAAATGCAACAGACGGGAGGCTGCGGCAAAGCAGCAGAGTGAACGGTACACCTGCCAGACGGGTGAGGGTCAGAGCGCTGTGGTGTGGCATTGGAAAACCCACCGCCTCCTTTCATGATGCTTGGCTTTGCTTCGTGGGCGCAATTGCCTTCAATACCCACAAAATGGTGATTTATTCATCGCGTCTCAGTAGCGCAGTTGGTAAGCGGATAGCAAGGAACAAGAAAGGAAAGAACCGAGGAACCGGTTACGAGACCCGCACTCGTCAATTTTTTTGCGTGATATCCGATTCGAAATGATTGAAATTACGCGCTGAGAATGGGTGATTTTTCGTTTTCGGTGTGTGATTTCAGGGATCAGATATCACACATTTTTCATTGCAGAAATCACACATTTATTTCTATCTGTGTACATCAAACAAGGGGGTGAGCCGATCACGGCTGAAAATTCACCACAATGAAATGATCGGCGAACTTACATGCAGATCTTTTCAGCGCCCAGCTTATTTTAACCGTTACGAGTTGTCGAATTATAAATCAATAAAAGAAGGTTGAGTCAAGTTGAACGTGATATGTATCCAAATGCTCTGATGGGGAATGACTTCACCCAATCGCCAAGTTAGCCAGCTCAATTTCCACCACAGCGGAGAAGTTTGAACTGCAAAAATGTTTTGGCATTTTTGAGGTTTGATGATCAGAAACGATGCCATTTTAATGCGATAAAATAACCCAATGGCCAATAGATATACAATCTTACCAATCAAAAACGTCGCCAGTCCTACAATTTCCACCGCTCCACAGCGAAGTGAGCGTGGGTGTTTTGGCTTTTAAGGTAAGGGTACTTTCGTGGGTTAAGTGGTTGGTGATAACCGAACGTATATACGTTAAAGTAGATCAATAGATGGCCGATCTCACCCAATCATCAGCAACTTTTCCACCGCTATCGTTTCCGTCACTGCAGTGAAGCTGGCAATGGATGATCTGGGGCACGTTTAAGCCCTAAAAACAAATTCGCGAGCTCAGTCGTGAAGTGCGGGCAGGAGATGGGGGATGGTCAGACAGGGACAGAGATGGGGGATAGTTAGACACGAAGCTGCTTGTGTGGGAAAGTCTTATGCAATGATCAACTTCAGAGAACAGTAAGGAGGTCCAGGTACAATGGCACTTTAACATTGTGACGTCACGCCCTTCTACGACCATGGGGCAACTTTTTGAGCAGCCCACAGAAGTACAGTGTAAACCCAAATTCTTGTCGGTGACGCATGTGTTTCTGAATTGTGAATAGGCCGTCTACGTTGACGAGCTCTTTTTAACAATATGAACCATGATCCTGCATGATGTAGACTATAACAATGAACTATGATCGTGTATGAGGTAGCCTATAACTATGAACTATGAACGCACGTGGCGACGGGATTTGCGCGCCCTCGTAGGTACAGCAGTCGCATGCCGCCTTGAGCGTTCGCGCCTCAGTATGGGGACGCGGACAAACGTCCACACGGATAATCGTCCACACGGACAAACGTCCACACGGACAAACGTCCACACGGACTAACATCCACACGGGCAAACAGCCACACGGACAAACGTCCACACGGAAAAAACGCCACACGGATTTTTGTCCAAACCACTAGCACCGAACCGGACAAACGTCCACACGGACAAACATACACACGGACAAACGTCCACACGGACAAACATCCACACGGAATTTTGCCCAAAGAACCAAACATCGAACCGGACAAACGTCCACACGGACAAAACATCCACACGGACAATCGTCCACACGGACAATCGTCCAAACGGCGAACAATTTTGCCCTTAGAACAACCAGGCTGAGGCAAAAAACAGGAAGTTCTCTTTCGCCTTTTGCATGTAACAGGCATACAAGTTCATTGAACGTATGAACCGGACTTCCAGGGATATTTGGTTGGGTCTAATGGAAATTATGAAAGGAAGCCCAATTGTCATCTCATGCGGAACGTCCTCAAAAAGCTGCAATTCGTGTTGTCAACATACATTTTCTTAGATGGATAAGTGACCAAGGAAGTGCACCCACCCATTTTTATGATAGGGAAATTTGCGTGGTATTTGGCAGGTCTGGTATTTTTTGTTTTACCTTGCATGCTACGATGCATGTGACTCAACTTAACAGCGCCGTTTGTGATCTACAGCCAAATCCAGGTAGACAAAAAGGGTTGAATTTGATTGGGAAAATACTTGCATGATGTACAGACCACCACCGCTTTCAACTTCTATTGATGACACGACCTCTCACTCTATCTGCGTTTGTTTTTTTTTCGGGATGCGTCATCCCGTGACCAGGTAAATGCGTTATAAAGGATAATGCCATGCATTGCTTCCGTTGGTCGTGCAAACCTTGGCAAACTGCTTCAAAAGAGGGACCAAATCGCAAGTCAGTGTTTGCCGACACGCAACTTGAAATGGACAACACCGGACATTTTTGCGGCGAATGCGAAAAAGTGTGCTCTTGAAGTGGACTTTGTTCCCCGGCACGAGCTGTGTGGTTTCTCTCAAAATGACGCCTCGCCCACCTCGGGGAAGAAGACAGCCCCCAAGTTTTTGCAAGAACATGATGGTGGCAATGTTGTCTACGGAGCCATTGATCCAAATTTGAAATCAGAATATGGACGAATCTGGGTTTTCTTGAATTGATGTTCTTTTCATGTCACAACATTTCCAATGCAGCTTTTCATGTGTATCATGAGACGCATTTGCATTTTCTGGAAAATGAGGTAGCCATAAGAGACAACATTCAGCTTCATCCCGCAAGAGTAAAATGCACTATCTAAAAAGGGCACTCGGTGCCCTTATGGGGGACCAACGGGGCCATAAGGGGGACGGGGGGATTGCCCGGTTTGGCTTTCCCTCGCGGACCGCCAGCCCCCGCTCCCGTCACCACGCGTCCCCGCTCCCATCTCCCCGCTTCCGCCGGGGTGGTATCCCTTTGTCGGTGCGCAGTTGTGCCGCCAAAGTCCTATTGTGCTGTAAGACGGACAATAGGTGGAACAATGGAATGGGAGCAACAATGGTGCAGGAGTCGGATGGTAATCTTTCTTTTGTTCAGGCTTTTGGGACCATGATGTATTGTGGGTATGGTATTGGGTGCAGGGGGGTCGTCCATTGTATTTCTGCTTTAGAGCTGCCGGCACTAGGGTCCTCTAGTCTTTTAGGAGTTCCGGTGCTCGATGCGTTTCACCGGGCAAGACTATTCACGTTCGCAGCTGTGCTAACACTGGCCTATTGTGTTGTAGGACGAACAATAGGAGGAATCATGTTTTTGGAGGATCAGTGGCATACGAGATCCGGATTTCTCTTGTTCAAGGCATAGGGCACATGTGGGTATATTGTGGGTAGGGTTTGCAGGAACAGGGGGACTGCTCATCGTACTTCCGCTGAGCCACTTCCTGTGCGTTTCGCTGCGCACGGTTGAATAGGTATGCCGGGTTTCGGAACCTTTGACGGAGCAAATCTATTCATGTCCCACTATGGTGCGTACAATGTGATCCTTTGTTCTTTTGTTCTGCTTCCAGGAAAACGAGACCGAACAATGGCTATTGTGTCAGAGGTCCAGGAATGCGAGGGGAGCGAACCGTGGAGCATCAGATAGGAGACGGCATGTACTTATAGGTGCTGTCCCACTTTCGGAGTGCGTATCCTGTGGTACTCCGCTGCTCTTGAAACTGAAAACTTCTTGCACCGACCGGGAATCGAACCCGGGGCCTTATGATTATGAGCCTAGTGCGCTACCGACTGAGCTATCCGGTCCGCTCGGAAATTTCTTCCTTATTTCCCCTTTTAAGCGGAGTTCGAGCAGCCATGCTATGCATGCTCTAGGAGAACTTTGTAGTTTTTAGCGCCAGGGTGGCGCAGATCTGGGTGTATCTATAGAATAATTGCGTAGTGATATTGCCTGATATAGTCACCTGAGTGTTCTTTTGATTTTGCAGGGGCGTGGGTGTCGAGAAAAACATTTATAGAACCCAATATTAATGATTTTGCTGTTGTGTGTAAATTTACGATGTATTGAGGCGCATCTGGAGACCAAATGAAGGCGGTCATGCATGATTGAGCCTAAACCAGCCAAAGCAATGGTTGAAGCTGGCCGTCTGAATAGAAAAGGGGGGTGTGGCCGCTTCAGAGAGGAAGCCGGTGTTGGGATAATGTGCAATCTGAGTGTATTTGTTGACAGAGATTAGAGGGCCAAAGGGGGATGTTATATGTCCCCGGGGGTCCGTTTGAGGGAAATATGAACCCAATAGATGGAAATCTGCAGTGTGCTTCTGTTTGGTTGGCAAATAGAGCCTGCAGCTTAGGGAAGACCTCATCTGTGCACATAGGTGAGCAAAACGCAGCAACTGCCAGGCTTTGACAGGGAGAGTCAAACAAGGCAGGGGATTCATTTCGGAATTTGTTTGCAGCATATATACATAGGGCCGCTGACGTCAGCACTACCGGTTCCTCCTAACATTTCCGTGGGTGTGCAATGTGAGATGGACAATAGGTATTGTGTTTAGCGAGTAAGCATGATGCGGGTGGTCCAAACTCTATTCAATGGTTGCGAGGGGAGCGATAACAATGGGTATCGTATTCTTCCCGACGCGGTTCTGCGCCGACAAGGAGGCCAGGTGTTCACACAAAGGGTATTGTTCTTCAATAGCTCGTTGTTCTGGGAACTCCTGCACTGCGAGCCAGGGGCTCGAACAAAAGACTATTCTTCTTACCCTGCGCTGTTCTGCGAACAGCGGCCCCACAAGTAGGCCACGGCCAGGTGTTGGGACAATGGCTATTGTTCGTGTAGAGGAGCTCGAATTTTGCGAACAAAGGAGAAAAATTCTTTTGTCTCCTTTGTTGCCTGGCAGCTATTGTATCGCATAGAGGAGCTCGAATTTTGCGAACAAAGGAGAAAAATTCTTTTGTTTCCTTTGTTACCTGGTAGCTATTGTATCGTATAGAGGGGCTCGAATTTCGGGAACAAAAGGAGGGGAATTCTATTGTTCCCTTAGTCAACGGAGTGAAAGCAGGCCAACGCCAGACGGTCCAAGCGCGGCACCGCGTTTTAAAAATCACAGTGAAGTTCTCGACAAATGGACAGCTCTGATTGGTCGAGAGGGCTGAAAATGGTCGTACTATACTGCGATTTAAAAGCATGAATACTTGATTGTGGTGCGGTAGGTGAAGGAAGGAAGGTCTAAGACTATGTCCTCAGCATAAAAGAGTCGGCACGCGGGTACTCCACAGCACGCACACCTGGTAAATTCATTGCCCAGATAAAATGCACATAGAGAAGATGGAGGGCTTAGGTATTATCAAATGTTTCATCTCCAAAGCGCTTTGAATCGGGCCGCGCTGCAGAAGGAGATGGCAGGTGTGCAGTAAAAACAACAGGCTTTAACCATGACATCCTGATGCACCACTCCGGGAACGGTGTGATTTGCAGAAGGCCGCGCGCAGCCGATGGAGGATCTCCACCACATGTACAGAGTCTGTCTAATATATTCGAACACATGAGTAAGTGCCAGGCAAAATCAAGGTTAACCTTATATCAACAGAGATTGATGCATCGTCACAGCTTGCACGAGTGTCATGACTCTTTGCAACGACCGACGCTAAGCGCGCCATGTCATATTCGAAAACGTTTTGGAATGCATAAATATTCAATTCTTCAAATTAATTTTGAAGGCCCACAAAACTCAAATTGGAGAGCACGACCTTTCAACCGGGTAGCATGATCCCTTCGGGAAAAGCTTCACATTTCTGTGGAGCAGATGGTGCTAGTAACGTCTCGTACCAGATATTGTAACCATAATGTCTATTCGGGTTCCAAGCAGCTAAAAAGATAAAAAAAAAGTTCTTTACAGTGCAGCAAAGCTAAGAAAAGGGCAGTGACTACTCCGGAAGCAGCATCCGCTCTGCAGCGCTTCACCTTTACCAGCAAGGAAATAAGGTCCGATAGTTTCTTACGCCACTGCCAACAAGGTGGCAGTGTACTATCAACTTTAATGCGCATGGTTCTGGTTCAACGGCAGGTCATTCAGGCCTTTCAGATCGCAATTTTCACAAACGCTACCTCGATTTGATTAAACTTTGAAACATCTGTTTAGCCAACATATAAAGGCGCAAGGACCAAGGATCTGCTTCACCGAGGCACCACTAGGTCTTTCAAGCAGGTTTTTCAACATATTCGAGCAAAGCCGCGGTTTTGGGGTTAAGGGATAGATCAAAAACGAAGCCATTTTTGTGATAGTGTAGACCCATAAATATCCTGTCTAACCCAATAAATAAATTCGCCACTCCCATCATTTCTGGCGCTCTAATGAAATGGGCTGTTGATATTTTGGCTTACATTTTGGGGTAAGGGGATGGACAGAAACGATGCTATTTGTGCGTAATAGATACCCAATCTGATCCAACAAAATAAATTCACCAGCCCAATCAATTTTTCTGCAATATGCGCGAAGAGAGAACGCAGCGTAAAGCGAGCAAACGATAAATTTTGGGAGTTTCCCCAGAAAATGTGAGACAGCGTCAAAACTCCATTGTGGTTCGGCACCAAAAGGGGAGATTGATTGCACGAAAGATACAGGAATCCAGCGAGCACATTAGCCTGTTTGTGTTATCAGTATAGAACCTGAGAAACGTTTGAGAGAAATTTACCGTTCTGAAACACAAAACTCCCCGCGATCAAGCGCAAAAAGTAGAATCAGAGGCTTCGCTTCGCTCAGCCAAATATCGCCTATGTTCGAGGACTTTTGATAAATATCGCCTATGTTCGAGGACTTTTGATAATAAGTTCCGTATTTTATTAAGCATTTAACGAAAGTGTCGAGTCTATGTGCTCGATTAAGAGCATCCTGTATGTCCCGTACCAACTGCCAGCAATTGTAGCACTCAATGTTTTCAGGTTCCGAAAGACCGGTGTGGTCTGTGGCAATGGATAATCCTGCTGGATGTTTTTGGACATCCTGCTGGCCATCAGGCTTACATGTGGACACATTAATGAAACGCTTTTGAAACGGGATTCACCGGTGGTCTATATTGGTTGTAATGGGGGCAAATTGGGTGATAGTGCATTGTTTGATTTTTACCGAACCCTCAGATGCTCTCAATGGATTAATTTGGTCTAGAAATAGGTGATACAATGCAAGCCAAATAATTCCTCGCTTAGCTTTCAGGGGCATTCTTTTATTTGCATGAGCAGAATTTAAATAAGCAATTGTTAAGTGGAACTCATAAAAATGGCAATATTCCCGTGAGAGTGCAGTTAAAAATGGAATGAGCTGATGCTGATAGGTATAAACCCACATCACGCATTCAATCCAGCATCTCTCAGCTCTCTGTCATTCCGTATTGTTATTGTGGCAATAGCATGGAAGAATCAGTGGCCATGCAATTGCGCGGAAATGGCAACTGCATTATTGTAAAATCCATGTGGAAAGCATATGCCCATGTAATGGGGATTGTGAGACAATGCCGTGAGGAAATGACCAATCACCAGGGAAAATGGCAAAAGCGGCGGGGAATACAATGATAAGTCCGTAGTGAAAAGCTTGGCAAAACCACAAATAATATAGTTTAGATCAAAATCCTTCAGGGATTTCCATGATTTTTTCATGGAAAATTATGACACTTTTCAACGTTGACCAGTATCGATAGACAATGCAATGTTTGGAGATGGTTGTAATGACACACCGAAAAGGTCGGAATTTGCCCGTCCTGCTGTTTCGCGACTCTTCCCTCTTTCTCGTCCCTCGCCTGAGTGTTTTGCTGATTTATCGCTTCCGGCGCTTCTGACACTGTACGAATCAAATCTGGATTCCACTTCACCCATCATTTTCACGTGAGCCCCTTGCTGCAATGTATCCGGATTAAAGCTCCTTTTGGAATGTTCCCGCTCTTCGTGACCGAATCCTTTTTCTCTTGACAACAAGTTCATCCTCGACGGCAGTTTCTGTTTTTCTTCACCGCCATCGCAGCTCTGATGATTTAATAAAGAAATTTTGAAGTTAATTTTCTTTCTTGGTTTGAATACGAAAGTTTCCGAAATTCAGCGCACGTTTTTCGAAACGTGGTTAAATCCGCAAACAATTTTTTGCATGTGGGTCCTTTTAGACTCTTTATACAAAATAATTGAGGACAAAACGTGTCTGATCCACCATTTTCACGGCAAACACACAAACTTCGTAAGGGTGCTTGCAATGGCGTATTCCATCCATGAACGGCAAGGCATATGGGATAAAATTGGAGAGTTAAAGGGCATTATTATCAAAATGATGGATCGCTGTAAAAATTTTATCCCTGAATATTTTGTGTTCAGAATGTGACAACAATGGAGGCTTATCGATCAAAATTGCATGCCGCGGCTCCCGTGGGGATCCCAAGGACACCGCAATGACACATTTCGTGAAGAAGTAAAGAGGGACCTGCACAGTGGCATCGAGATTCAACCGCCAAGCCACCATTTTTGAGCCCATTTTGGTAACTTCGGGTTCAATATCTGGAGAATGGCGGTCGGATCTCATTTTATCACTGAGAGGGGGTTGAGGAAGTTAGTGTGCGTTTGCATGTTTTCTGGAACAAATGTATACGCACGTGCAACGCTTTTGAAAATCGCATCGTTTTTAGCAGGCATGGCGAAAATAATGACACTCCCTATCAAATCTGACCACAATTTCAAGCTGGCATCTGGGGATACAGCAGGAATTAAGGTGTGAAATTCAAAGCGAATACTTCCGCTTGCAAACGTCTGGTTGCGCTTGGGAATAACGGATGCACAACGTCGGATGGCTTGTTATTGCCATGGACCCTGCATTGTGCAGTATCAGTAATATGCTCGATTGCGTGTAAACGATTTAGACAGAATGGTGTTCCAGTCACTGGTGCTCTGATGGAAATGAAAATGACGTATGCATTAAGGGCATTTTATTTTCTTTATCACCTTAACTTAGGTATTGTTTTGGCTGCCTTTTTAATGAGGATTCTCACACTGCAAAAATATGAGGACAGCTAAACAGGCAAGCCTGAGATATCCCTGTCCACTTCCAAGGGCGTACCAAACAAGTTTTTTTATTATTTCAGAAAACCATCATGATTCCCGAAGGGGCCAAAGCGAATCGGCCTGCTTAACACCAGATCAATGAGGAAGTGACACACGTGAATATCGTCATCCTCTGAAAAAAAGGCAAAAAAAGTCTCCTGGGATTGCCAAATCTTTGTCTGCGGTTCCAACGTTAGGTTGTTTTTAACGACTGTCTGATTAAGAGAAGTTAGTTTGCGGATTCCCAGGAGGACTGCATCGTCTTCAATGAGACTGGTTGAAATCAATAAATGGCGTGGTGACGTCTCAATGGGTATTTATTGAGACAAATGTAGTTTGATAGGCGTTTCGACGAAACGTTTATCTTTAGTCTTTTCACACCTTCTTGAGAGAATTAAGCTTATACCATCTAAACATATCAATTATTTAGGCCATATCATGTTAATTCAACTGAAAGCCACACATAAATGTAGGATCACAGCAAATAAAATAAAGGATCAAGGCAAACCATGCTCTGCACATGAAACTACAGAAACTACAGAAACTGCCCTCCAAAATCACAGAGCTCGCCTATTTGTCCCTAGTTCGTCCTAGATGCATTCATGGCTTGGGATCATCGCATTGCGCTATCGCATGCAATCTAGTGGATTCAGCAAAGGTCCGCAAAATTTGTGACCGACGTCCACCGCCATCAAGCAGCGCATCTGAAATCATTGCGAAGTTTGGTTGGATATGAGATTGTCCGAAAGGAGAATGGTCTCGAGACTGCTTGCTCTTTTTGTGTTCCTTCAAGAAATGGGATGGTGGAGATGCCATACCTCTGATATAGAGAACGCAACTTTTTACACTAAAATGATGACAATTCAAAAAGGACTTTCAAAAAAATGACATACAGAAAAATTTCCGCCAGGGCCCATTTTCTCCAGTGGAATAACGCCGCAAATTAGTAAAGCTATGATCATTGATCGTATAAAGACAATGAAAAGTAATATTTCCGAGGGCTCCAGCGTTGTTAGTGTTAATCTCTTAAAGCTACTTCCTTGTGTTTTTGCAAAATTTTTGTTTGTTATTTTCTGTCTCGCTTGAAGGTTGGTGAATGGTGATATTCCGCTTGCGTGGAAGAGGTCAACGATCGTACCAATCTTTTAAAAGGGTGATAAATCCGACCCTCTGAATTATCGCCCCATTAGCCTCCTTGATACATGCTCAAAATTACTCGAATTTTTCTAAGCAGCTCACATTCGAAACTTTTTTGACTCCAGCCTTTTCTTTAACGGGGCCCAGCATGGTTTCCGTCCTGGTTATTCTTGCGAAACCCAACTGGCCTCCTTCAGCCAAGAGTTATCAATGGCCCTGGACCGTGGCAAAAGGGTTGATGCTGTTATGATCGATTTTTCCAAAGCATTTGACGTGGTGAGCCACCCCATTCTTATGAGGAAGTTAGTTTACATGGGCCTTGATGGTGTGTCCCTCCGCTGGTTACAGGGATATTTAACTGGGCGAACCCGCATGGTTGTAAGGTTGATGATGTCCTCTCTGATAACCTTCCACATCTGGAGTGCCCTAAGGTAGTATTCTGGGGCCCTTACCGTTCTTGATCTTCATAAATGACATAGCTGCGGCACTGTTAAGTCCAAAATAAGGTTGTTTGCTGACGACTGCCTTATTTACTCAGAAATTGACAGCTCTTTGGACTCTGACAGACTGCAAGCTGATTTGTCAGCAATTGGATACTGGTGCGAGACCTCTTCCATGAAGCTGAACCCGACCAAATGTTCGCTTACACAGTTATGCTGTAGTTCGATTAAAGTTAATACTTCTGTGTATGTTCTGTGTGACCAACCATTATCCCCGCAACCCTTTTCAACATACCTGGGAGTTATTTTTGATCGCAAACTCGATTGGTCGAGGCAAATTGCAGCTGTATCCAAAAAAGCAAATAGTGCTCTGTTTTCATTAAAAGGAACTTTAGGATGTGTCCCATTGGAATTGCCTGTCTTGCCTTATTTTGGAGTATGCATCGACATCCTGGGGACCCCATTTAGTTTGCAAATCTGCGTCGTTGGAACGCATCCAGCGCCGTGCCGCTCGCTTTGTTGTTGGAGACTATCGAGGGAAAAGCATGCGGGGTGCACTTTGAGCTGCCTCCTGTTCAAATTATCTGCAAAGCAATTCTACAGCGTGTATACCAAGGGAATTTGTTGCACCAAGAGGATTTGGTATGTAAAGTAGGTGGTTAGGTTTACCAAACAAAAATTTTACCAAACCTAACCTCACCATGTTCAAGGTATGGGAAAAGTCAGGGTATCAGTTCAAACTGTAGGTACCACCCGTATAAACAACTTTAAACGGATTTTTAGACATCCCCATCCACTAGTTACCATCCCTGCTTTCATTTTTGAGCTGTCTCTCTATCTCTATATCTCTCTATCGCTCACTGAGTCATTGATAACATTCCCAATTTTATTTCCATTGCGACGCCTTATAAATTGCTCTTGATTACTTTTCAAATTGCAATTAAATTTTCATTCCTAAAAATTATTATGCTCTGCTTGTTTTTTTTTTTTTGAAATGCATGGGACCCAGGCTGTTCATGACCAAGTCGAGTCGAGATTGGTTCAAAAAGTTCAACCTCTGCTGTCACTATCGATTCCGGGCTATGTCGCATAAATTATGGTGGTGGAATCCTCGCGGTTATGCAAATTCTGGAAGAAGAGGTATTGTAGATGCCTTTTCATTGACTTACCAGAGAGCGAAAATACAATTTTGATCCTTTTGAGAGACAGTTCACCGGTCAGGTGGATCTTATCCATCTCTTCCAGATGATAATGAGCACCAGATTGTGCCAGATTGAGGCATGCTGGGTCTTTTTTTGCAAATGCACAACTGTCCCTGAGCGAGAAGGGTCTCCATTTCACAGAACAATTTGGGGAAAGTCTTGAAGACATATTTTTATTTTGAGTGCATCTTGGCAGGTCAACCATTCTCTCAGAGAACTTTTCAGGGAGCTTCCAAATATTTTCTTTTACCACCTTCATGTATCACTTTCCCCAGTGATAATCGACCCGAAAAGGGTCATTTTCCTGCATCAGAAATAGAGCATTGCATTTCCGTCATGTTTATTTTTTAGAATTTGGGATTGATCGTCAAAAAATACTCCTCTCTGTACCCCATTTTTGGAAAGATTATACATGAGCACCTGAACATCGGCACACAATAATATAATCTGAGGTGCCCCTTTTCGGTTGCAGTGAAACGGTCTTTCAAAAATCGGAAGGATCACTGGAATTATTTGAGGTGATCACTCCAGAAATGAGTTTGTTCAACAAAGATCATTCCTGTGGTGGTCCCCAGAGTGGTTTTTATTCATGGTCGGCAAAAATCCATTGACCTTAATTAATTGTGTTTTCTTGGGAAAAAAATTATTTTACATAAGCTTTAGTTTGAGAAACGAAAATGAGGCTTTACAAAATCCCAAATTTTTCCAAATCCAGATTTTTCAAAATCGAAAATCCGAAGTTTTTCCAGAGCGCCGAAAGAAAAACAATCGAGGTCGGTCACTTTTGGATCGCCTTTCATTTTTGAGGTCACTTGTGCGGCAGGTTTGAGATCACAGGGCCGCATGATTGAGATCACAGGGCGCCGATCTTAAATCGTTGCGCGATATGATCTCAACCAGATCATTTTTGGGGCACAGGTCACTTCCGAGATCGTACCAGGGCACATGTGGGATCACATGTCGGATCGCCAGTGCTCTGCTACTTGCTTTCAGATCGCATGTGAAGTCACACTATACAGATCATGTTTCACACTTCTAGGGCAGATAAAGGTGATCCAAAAGCGAGAAATAATCGTTGCGCAGAGTGATCTCAAAGGCGATTTGAAAGCGATCCACCTCTGACCTGAGGAATGAGAGTGCAGCGTGTCCGCAACAAGTCCGCAATGATTTCTCAGCTTGGTTGTCCGAAATTGGCTGCCAGGAGAAAATGTCACCGGCTCTTGTGCCTGTTTCGAGTGCTTTGCGCGACTGGGTGGTGGGGTGAACCTCTCGAGTTTATTCACCCCCCTCTCTTCGTCAGGCATGATCACCTTTTCAAGATATTGCCTCTGTCTTTCAAAAAAGATGTTGGAAACTCTTCAAAAACAATATGGCCTTTCAGCGAGCAAGAGTAAGTCTGACTAGGTAAAATGGGCACTCGGCTCCCTTATGGGGGGACCATCTGAGGGGACACGGGGGTCGACCGCTTTGGCCTTCCCTCGCGGCCCGCCCGTCCCAGCTCCTCCCGCGCGCCCGCGTTTCCGGCGGGGTTCCCCCGCTTCCTTTCCCCGCGGGACCGCACTGCCGAACCCGCGGTCTTTAGTGAGCCCCCGAGCCCGGTGGGGTACTTCAGGCATGCGGAGGTTCCGTTTCCAATGGGGTTCCGGCTGCATTTGTACATGCGACGGGTGGGTATCCTGAACAAAAGAGCTTCCGACGATGTTCCCACGTTCGGGATCATGTTAACAAAAGGCCAGGTGTTTCAACAAAAGCTATTCTTCTTATCCTGCGCTGTTCTGAGAACAGCGTACCCATAGCTGCAGACCAGGTGTTCTACCTTCTCGCTGGCGCTCAAAGAGCGGTTCAGAAAACATCAGGCCAGGTGTTTCAAC
>JASGXE010006373.1:0-21714 GCA_030068105.1 Sinentomon sp. SZTP_YWyxl
AATTTTTTCTGCAGAATAAAAAGTGCACCTACTTATTGGACAGCCTTCGTAATCTCATCTTTGTCTCCGAAGTTCCCCGATGGTTTGAAAACTTGGGACAAGTAGAACTTCGAAAAATCCATAATTTTTTTGTCCAAGGTTTCCCACATTTGAATCTGAAACTTTTTAAATGTGAAGAAGATACCCGTTGTCCAAAGTTAGCCAACAAATTTTCAATTTCAAATGAATTCCATTTTTCCAAATTTTTTTTCTGGTAACTGTTGCCAAGTTAAATGGCCCATTTTTGACCTCAACAACAACCCTAAATGCGCCAGATTAGGCAGACTGTGATTCGATAAAATTGAATGAAAACTTAGACAATTGACACATTCTTCAATTGAAGAATGTGTCAATAATTGTCTAAATTTTCGTTCAATTTTATCGAATCACATTCTGCCTAATTTGGAAGTGCCTAATTCAGAAGTGCCAGCCACCACATGTAGGCACTTAGACTATTCTCTCCCTAACTGTTCTTAAGAACAGTTCGGGAGAGAATAGTCTAAGTGCCTGTCTATTCTCTCCCGAACTGTTCTTAAGAACAGTTCGGGAGAGAATAGTCTAAGTCCATACATGTGGCTGGCACTTCTTGAGCTCTGTAAATTACCAAGCATCAAAGTGATATGGTTCAAAACATCGGATGTTTTCAGATACGGGGATGTTTCTGAAGTGAGACTTTGGACCCCGGCGACGGTGCAAGCAAAAATTATCCAATCATCACGGTATTCATTTCTCATATACATCCTCTCACTAAATCAATTTTTGGCTGAGGTCAAATCAGGCCATTTTCCTGTTTCGTAAAAATGTCAAACTTTTACTTACCTTCAGCAAGGTTTAGGTCCACCTCTCATGGCCAGGTAATCTCGATAATTCGGCGCACATCTTTCGAGATTCTAAGTGAAGGAATCCACTTATCGCCATCCAATGAACAATGATTATCGCAAAGTCCATTAAGCACACCTTAACTGCCATAAAACAAACATTATATTGATTGCGACTCCTTCATGCAAAATCAGGAAAATTGTTCACAATTATTCGCATATAACCACGTGAGACGCATTTCTACTGAGGAAAAGAACACCAAAGAGACAACGTATGGCCAATATAAAAGCTGAGTAATTGGGAATTTTTAAAAATCGGCGACAAGAGGAAATTGATGTAAAATGCACTCTGTGGCCGGTTCACACAAATTGGCTAGCAATGTCATCTGTCGAGTGTCTGTGACGCCATCCATGCTCACCGCCCCCTGCACTTTGGCCGGTGTCTGGTCGGTTGGCACCCAATTTCTTGGTTGAGAAAGGTTAACTTATAGATAATTATATAGGGTATAGATTAGAGGATGCGTGGGTTAGGCAAAATAAAAATCAAAATCAAACGGCTTTACTGCGATGTTCGCAACTAATTCAAATATACAATCGTTGTTCCTAGTTGTGTAGCAACGTGAATAGGCAGCCCAGAATCAATGCAAATCAGGGGTGTCTGTAACACATATCTAGAATGCCAATTTTAAAAGCCAAAAAGCAAAATCTTTAAGTCCGAACTCAAAATGGCGAAGGGGAAAGGGTTGCAGGGAACAAAAGGGAGTAATGGACAAAAATAACATTGGACTTACACGGCCACTAAGGCAGACAAGGTGGATTGAACAGAAGGATATAATCTTTAGACTTTTTTATTGTTCAGGAAAAAATATAAAAAACCAAAACTTTTATCCAAGTACCGCCATGGTGTCATTCTTTGTTACAGGATACCGACAAGATGGGGTTGAAATCAGGCCCAGTTGTTACTTTGATTGACCAAACATCACCGAAAAGTTCATCTTCAAAGATAATTAAATTTTTTGACTTGCAGAACGAAAAACCTTGTAACCTTTTGGTGCACTTCGCCTCCCGCCCCCTTCTTCAATTTTCGTCGCTCGTTTTTGTCCCTTTGGGCTCCCTCTTGTCTTGAGGTCCTTTTATACTGGAATAAAAACTTTGCCCATACATTCGGTTGCTTCACGTTGTTTCGCTGAATGGTATTGACCAGAAATACTTTTCATACGGCAGAGAGAAGGGACCGGTGCACTTCGCCTCGGTGCACTTCGCCTCCCGCCCCCTTCTTCAATTTTCGTCGCTCGTTTTTGTCCCTTTGGGCTCCCTCTTGTCTTGAGGTCCTTTTATACTGGAATAAAAACTTTGCCCATACATTCGGTTGCTTCACGTTGTTTCGCTGAATGGTATTGACCAGAAATACTTTTCATACGGCAGAGAGAAGGGACCGGTGGAAAACGACATCGGAAGAAATGACGGGAGCTGTCAACGAAAGTCAAGAAAACCTTGTCACATTTGGGCGAAATTAACACCGAAGTTGTTTTCCACTGGACCCTTCTCTCCGCTGTAATTACTACCGCTGCCTTTTGCAAAAATGCTGGTGCTGTTTCGATCATTGAAAGAACTGATGCATATAAAATAATTTTGTGGATAATTTCTTTTGCAAATTGTTATTCATCCAAGCATTTGATTTCCTTTCAATTGCTGCGAGTCTCACGCAACATCGCAAAATATATGCTTCCCAACCCCATGGCCCTCATGTCTTTAAACATTCCAGTGCATTCATGCAAGCCTCATAATTATTGTTTCAAGAATTGCGAGGTTTTTCAAGTTTAGCTCATTCGTTATTTTGAAAAACCTCATAAAATCCTTTGGGGCAACGAATCTGCGGTCTGTCCAATTGATCATGAAGACTGCTTCTCTTACACACACAAACATCGATATTTTCATTCTAGCTCTTTGGATGAGCCATGCTCCATTGAAAGAAGTCCTTTTTCCTCTCCACTCTCAGATCAAACCACCTAAACGCCTAACCGGAATTCCTCTCGTTGTCGGTGTGAGTTTGCGGTGAGGGTTTTTCCCTTTCCGAAGCGATGGCTACACTGGCTTCGGCGTAAATGTGAGTTTTCGGTGAGGGTTTTTCCCTTTCCGAAGCGATAGCTACACTGGCTTCGGCGTAAATGTGAGTTTTCGGTGAGGGTTTTTCCCTTTCCGAAGCGATAGCGACATGGCTTCGGCGTAACATATATTTTGGACAGTGTGACGGAAATATTCCAAAGCAGCATTACTTTTCGATTGATGCCAATTCGACTGATTTTTGAAGCTCGACTGAAGCATTGATGCCGAGCGTACGTGTAGGTATGTTTAGTGCCAAAAGAACGCATCACATTCCCTTGGCTTATTGCAATCCAATATATCTTTCCAATAAAGGTCCAACTGGTTTTGGGAGTTCTCGTCCTTCTGAAGGCGCGCTGATAACTACAAATTCTGTTTGGGTCGGTTTGGTGGGTGATAATGCCGTGTTCTCCAACATCCTCAATACCCATTAAAATGCCGCAACTAACGTCATTTTTGAAAGTTGTGGGAACCCTCGGTTTTCCCCAACTGGTAACCTCCCCAACGTTCGTGAAAGGTGGCGGATCATGAAGCGTTTTTAAGTAACACCAGATTCGGAAGTGATATCCAATGGGTTGCTGATCACGGTGGTTATGTTAAATGGTCATTGTTACAATGGATTATGCTCTTGAAGTGGCAAACTTTTAGTTTTTCACACAGAATGGTAATGTGGCTATGAAAATCCTTAAAATATTCTAATTTTGCCTGCCTCAAAAAACAATTTTGTTTTTTTTTATGAAACCAAATTTGAATAATACCTTTCGGTTTTACCGAAAAAATACAAAATATCAAAAAATCCACAACGCAGGTGGTTTTGTGAAAACACCAAAAAGATTGATTTGGCAGGAAACAATCTGGGTTGAACGCTTTACAACATTTCGGAATTAATTATTAAAACCAAATTGGTTTTGCACGATACCATTAGGCATTCCTTTCTGGTCAGAATTGAAACCAAATTGGTTCTTCACTATGTCCCATGTGGCTTGTTCGTGTCCATCCAGAAGAAAACCCAAAGTTGTTTTACACGATGCCATATAGGTTGTTATTTTCCCCGCCAGAAATAGTATTCCTATAAACTCGCCAGGAAAAGCCAACACTGACTGAAAAAGGGAACTAACAAGTAGGAATCTTGAGTTTCCAGCACCAGAAACAAAAATGAAATGCAAAATTTAGTTTACAGAAAAATGACAAGATGTGTTTCAAATGCACGTCAGTTATCGTTGCAGTGAAAACTGAAGTGCATCTGAAATCTTAACCTTGCCATTTAAAAAAAAAAAAAAAAAAAAAAAAATTTGCACTCCATTTTGCCTCTGGTGCTGTAAACTCAAGATCCCTCAAAGTTACGGAGGGCATTCAGAAAGTTTTGAGCCTGAGATGGAATGATGCACTATTTGGTGATCAGAAAGTTTTGAGCCTGAGATGGAATGATGCACTATTTGGTGATTTTGATGCCTTGGCATCAAAATTTGGTTCATTATAGACATGTATAAAAAAAATTTCAGGTTGGATCAACCCGAAAAAAGTTGTATCAACCAAGGTATCAGAATCACCGAAAAGTCCATCATTCCATGTCATGCTCAAAACTTTCTGAATGCCCTCCGTACTTACATGCTTGTTAGCTCCCATTTTTGCTGCCATTGGCAGTCGCAATGCTGCCGCTCCATCGTTGGTTTCGTTGTTTTGCAAACAAAACTCTCTTCCGTCCGCCATTTCTGTCTGCCTTTCCGCCTGAGGGCGGCCATCTGGGAACGTTTTGGGGTTTTCACGAAGTCCAAAGGCAAACGGGGGCTGAAATGTCAGGGCTGGCAGGCGATTATCTGAATGATAGCGATTATTCTAATGATTCACCAAGATCCTTTTCCTCGCGACTACGGACGACGGAAAGCATGGAAATTCTCAAACCTTTGGTGATATTTCTAAAAAATCTGACGATAAGTCGGGGAGTATGGAACTTCTCAAAACTTTGGTGATATTTCTCAAATCTGGCTCTACTTTGGTGGAAAGTGTTGAACTTCTCAAACCTTTGGTAATATTTCTCAAAACTGGCGATACTTTGGCGGTCGGTGTGGAACTTCTCAAAACTTTGGTAATATTTCTCAAATCTGAGACACTTTGGCAGACAGTGTGCAACTTCTCAAAACTTTGGTGATACTACTCAAAACTGGCGATACTTTGGTTGACAGTCTGGGACTTCTCAAAACTTTGGTGATACTTCTCAAAACTGGCGTGCTTTGGCAGACAGTGCAACTTCTCAAAACGTTGGTGATTCTTCTCAAAACTGGCGATACTTTGGCGGACAGTGTGGAACTTCTCAAAATGTTGGTGATACTTCTCAAAAATGGCGATACATTGTCGGACAGTGTGGAAATTCTCAAAACTTGGGTGATATTTCTGAAATCTATGGCGATACTTTGGCGGACAGTGTGAAACTCCACAAAACGTTGGTGATACTTCTCAAATCTAGCGATACTTTGGCGGACAGTGTGGAACTTCTCAAAACTTTGGTGATACTTCCCAAAACTGGCGACACTTTGGCAGACATTGTGCAAGTTCTCAAAACTTTGGTGATACTTCTCAAAACTGGCGATACTTTGGCGAACAGTGTATGTGGGACTTCCCAAAATGTTGGTGATACTTCTCAAAAATGGCGGTACTTTGTCGGACAGTGTGGAAATTCTCAAAACTTTGGTGATATTTCTCAAATCTGACGGATACTTTGGCAGACAGTGTGCAACTTCTCAAAACTTTGGTGATACTTCTCAAAACTGGCGATACTTTGGTGGACAGTGTGGGACTTCTCAAAACTTTGGTGATACTTCTTAAAACTGGCGTACTTTGGCAGAAGTGCAACTTCTCAAAACGTTGGTGATACTTATCAAAACTGGCGATACTTTGGCGGACAGTGTGTTACTTCTCAAAATGTTAGTGATACTTCTCAAAAATGGCGATAGTTTGTCGGACAGTGTGGAAATTCTCAAAACTTTGGTGATATTTCTCAAATCTATGGCGATCCTTTGGCGGACAGTGTGGAACTTCTCAAACTTTGGCGATACTTCTCAAGACTGGCGATACTTTGGCGGAGAGTGTGGAACTTCTCAAAACTTTGATGACACTTTTCAAAACTGGCGATACTTTGGTGGACAGTGTGGAACTTCTCAAAACTTTGGTGACTCTGAAAACTGGGGATACTTTGGCGAACAGTGTGGAACTTCTCAAAACTTTGGTGATAGGTACTTCTTGAGACTGGCGATAGGTACTTTGGTGGACAGTGTGGAACTTCTCAAAACTGACGATACATTGACGGACAATGTCGAACTTCTCTAAACTTTGGTCATATGTGCTTCTCAAAACTGGCGATACTTTGGTGGACAATGTGGAACTTCTCAGAACTTGGTGATATTTCTCAAAACTGGCGATACTTTGGCGGAGAGTGATGTAACTTCTCAAATCTTTGGTGATATTTCTCAAAACTGGTAGTTCTCAAATTTGTTTCACTTCTCGAACAGTTTCAAGTCTCAGGTTTAGGGGAACCAAATTCCAATCTTGGAGGCCACAGTTGTTTTCACGATTTTCACGATTTTCTCATGTGACAAGTTTATAATTATTGGTGGCGTATCATTCAATGAAAATATCTCATCTAGCAAGTGTATGGATTACATGTGAAGAGGAGCTGAATAAAAGTGCAGTTTTGTAAATACTCGTATGTAATCTTCTGTTTTTCTTGCAATGACGATCTAATTATGAGATTACTGATGAGCAGTTACCCTACGCAATTCTCTCATAATAATCGACTGAAGAATATGGAGCAACAACTTGAGGTCCGATTTTAGAACTAATTGGCGGCACACCTCAGTACGTTATATGAAGGTTTGAGGGCGCAAAACGTTTCCGATGATCTTTCTGATGGGGAATGAAATGCGGCGAATCGGAGGTGTCAATTTCGTTTCAGAGCAGGGAACAGGTTGACCTCCGACCATATTGTGATAAACTTTGAACCATTGTGCAGGTTGGAAGAATTCCGCCAAGACTGACGTTTGTCTTCGAAATTGCCAAGCTTAAACTTCACAACGTTCATTCACTCATTCACCCAAGGAAGATCGATCCATCCAAGATCACACGTCACAAGTTGACAGTCTTTCCATGAAGTGTTATCACTGCATTGAGTTTTCGCAAAACATTGATAAGAGTTATCACAGCTCACAGCAGTATCAACATCAAGCGATCAAGCTTCAGAAATCGCAACGTGAAAATGCTTCTTTTGTCTTCGCATTAATATGCGTATTCGATCAGCACTGGCAGATTAGCAGACGAGTCTTGAAAGCAACACACCAGTTGCCAATTGTGCATTTGTGCGCACATCGTCAAATGCCTTCGCAAAATCTACAGATTCCCAGCCCACCAATTTGTGCTGGTTTCGCCTGAAACTGGGAGAAATAAAACCTCTCTTTATGACCAATTAAATGCCGACTTAAAACCACTGTTCAAAAAGCTTAATGCTAATTAAGCACTCGCATCACCTTAAAAACTCGCGTTTTAAGACCAATCTTAGCCGAAACTGCCGCGAGTTCTCTCGTGATGTTTGGGTTTCAGGTTCGTCAATCTCCCGAACGTCCGCCAACGCCTTCGCGCCAAAATATCATGATGCCATCAACCAGTCAAGAAACTGAAGTGCCTGGCGCACACGCACACGCGCACATCGCAAAGACCTGTGAAACACGGCCGAAATCGTCGCTCACCGAGGCCTGTTCCCACCGCGCACTCCTCTCAAATACTTAAACCAAAATGAAAAAATATTTAAATTTCAAAAAAGCATCCAGAAGAAAAAAACCAAAGGAACATAAATGAACGAAGGTAGATGTTATTATTTTATTTTTGAGTGATTGGTTTAATATTTCGGATTCGGTCGGTCTCTGCACGGTGAAATGCGTTATGGCCCTCCAAGCACGTTCGAATCTTGACAAACCGAAGACGAGCTTGAGCCGGCGAGCGGGACTCGGGACAACGTGGGCCATGCTCCGCCAACGCCAGCGACGCCGAAGCACCGCGGCGTCCGCTCTCGGCTTCGCTCTGAGACAGCGCTCGTTTCACCTGTTGACGCAACCACCGCAACCTGTGGACGAACTGCACCCAAGCACCTTGCAAGTCAATTGACCAAAAAGACGGCAATGTGAATGGAATAAAAGCAAAGCAAAAAAGGGATCGGCTTTGCCCCAGCTGTCCCGTTATGCCCCACCACAACCGTTCAACAAGATGAGGCTGGATATGGGCATGACTGATTCAGGGAGGACCCATTGCGCGTGAACCTTCCCATTTTGGCTGACAAACGTCGAACCAGGTTGCTTCTGAATCCCGGCAGGGGTTTTGAACAAAAATTGTCACCTTTTCAGGACCCCCCCTCAAAACACTTTATTTCACAAACAATAAAACTATCCGAAAGTAAAAACAACCAACAAAAACACGAAAAGGGGAAATTAAAGGTAGAGAGAGATTGGCCAAGGGAACAGTTATCTATCTACCCGGGAGAAAGCAGCAAGAGCCTCGATTTCCAAGACCGAAATCTGCTAGCCAAAATTTATTAGTTGGAAATCGGAATATTTTCCGGCAGAAAGCCAACGCTCTCAAAGCCCTCTCCTCTCTCCATTTTTTGCAAAAGATTTGTGATAACGGAAGCCTGACTTCATGCGAGGCTTCCGGAGCTTTCTGGTGCATTCCGCACCGAGTCACCTGCTTTTGCAAGATCTTCTCTGCAGACCTACCTGTGGCAACATGTCTACAGAAAGGTTCCTCTTGAACTTGATCGAAAGCCTTCTTGAATTTCTTCTCGCTGCTGATCTCACCTCAAGGATGTGAAGGGAGATGATTGGGCGCAGGAGATTTCGCGATGCTTTGGTCTTTGGTTGTACTTCAGCCTTTAGTAATTTATCGCGCTTGAGGACGCTTCAACGCCGTAGGTGTACTTTGATTTCTATGCCAAAACTGTGAGCCTGCTCCTTTCAAGTGTATCCAGTTTTTCCCATGAACTGTTTAATGTTGATACTCACCCTGTCTCAAAAGACCATGGCTTTTCCTTCGTATTCGTTGCTTTCTTTCCTTTTGTCGCCATCACCACAATTTCTTTCTTTTTGGGCTCTGCTCAGCTCATGCAATTCCACCATTGATTTTTGTTCCTTCGTTGGTATGGGCGTTTTCCAAACCAGATCTGTTGTTTCTTTCTGTTTCACACTTTCGAGGGTGCATCAAAGGCTTGAAAAATCAAACACTGCCCATGATGTAAGTATCCATTTTATCTTGGATAAAATCGGCACGATATGGGTGTCAAAGAACGTTTTAAGTTTTTTTGTTTTAGTCACGAGGAATCGTATATTTTCCCAGATGATTGAAGATTCAGGCTTTCAGCCCTTTATGAACGTATATACGAAGGGCGTTCGAAAAGTTTTTGACATCACCCTGTAGTTCAAAAAATTGACGATGTCGAGAATTCGTTTAGTTTAGACCTTCAAAATACTCTCTGGCTCTTGTCTTAGAAAGTTACCTCCCATGAGTAGATGGTACTCAGATTAGGGTGAGTTCCATAGCTCGGAAAATATTGCTTCGGCAAAGTCCTGAATACGTGAACCTGCCAAGTTGTTCTCGGTTTAGGTAACAACGATAAATCGCTGGTGCCAAATCAGGACTATGGGCTTGAGGAGGCAGTAATTATTTGTAGATATGGTGTTTATCATCCAAAAATCGAAAAATTTGGCATTTGTCGTGCAAAAGGGAATTATCAAGATTTCGAGACTTAGACTAATGCAGTATTTTCAGAGCTTAGGAACACACCCTCATCTGCTTACCACTATGCCATGAAAAATTGGCATAGACGACTGCAAATTTGTGCTGAAAGAGCTGGAGAAATGTTTGAAGCCCTGAACCAATCAAAATATTGAAAACGGAAAGATTCTCTGAACTACAGGGTGATGTCAAAAACTTTCCGAACGCCCTTCGTATTTTCGGTCCGAAGGCGTTGCTTTTCCCGCAACTTCGGTTCCCCTCCTTGGCAATAAAACTCAGAGATCGTGCCTTTAATGATTCCATCCAGTTTGTGCTATCCGTTGAGTCTGGCTTGTGACGGCGAAACCTGCATCATCCAAGTCAGATTTGTCCTTCCGAAATCACATAGACGAACTGCAGAAGATGAGATAGACCTACATAAATGCTTGAATATACAAGACAATTCCACATCAGACGAATTTCAGAAGACGAGATAAATGCTTGAATGCAAGGCTATCCCACATCAGACGAATTCCAACGCGATAAATGCTTGAATACAGGACTATTTCTCTCCAGACGAATTGAAAAAGGGAGATAAATGCTTCAATACAAGACTATTCCTCATCAGAGTAATTGCAAAAGGTGCGATAAGTGCTTGAATACATGACTATTTCTCTCCAGACGAATTGAAAAAGGGAGATAAATGCTTGAATACAAAACTATTCATCATTGGACGAATTGCAAAAGGCCAGATAAAATGCTTATTTTTAAACACTGCTTATCAGTGGAATCGCAAAAGGCGAGATAAAAAATACTTGAATTCGTGAATTGTGAATACAATGCTTGAATACATGGCTGATATTCAACAGACGAATTGGCAAAGGTAGGATAAAACCCTCAATCATATGTAATTTCATTGTCAGACGAACTGCGAAAAACTAGACCGTTTCGACAATCCTGAGAGATTTGTCAAATGGAGATCGTCAAGTTGTCACGAGGATGCATTTTGATATGTGCACGAATGAAGCAAATTCACACTAGGTCAGTTATTTGCTTTCATCATCAAACTTGAACTTAACTATAAAATGGGGTGATTAAAGGTCTTTATCACATCGCAAAAATATCAATCATTTTTTGCTTTTCTCCGTGTCGGCCATTGCGAGAAGTATCCAGTGACTCAATCAGGCCATCGAGGTTCTACAGAATTATTGGTCGTTGCACCAGAAGGCAAATGACTATACCTGCAGTAGTTTCTAAGTCCCTCTACGTATTTGAAGGAGTGATTCCTGTCAAAGAGACAAGCGTTTATAGTTCGATAGCACAAAATACACACAGAGGAAGATACCAACAAGAGACCAAATCCAATCATTAGGTTCTTTAAGATAATTCATTTTGATTGTTCAGGGGGTGGCAATAGGTAATTACAACTTGTGGGCGCAATGGCATGCCTACGAAGCAGAGACGTGGTGTTGCAAAATGTCTCATTTGCCTGTTGAAATTATCAGGATGGGCCCAATGTAATAGCCAGATTTAAAACATTTCTCATGTCAATCAGGACTTTTGGTTAACTTCGTATACCGTTCGGTTTGGGTTCATTTTGCATATTTGAAAATGAACTCATCTGCAGAAAAAGGGATGTCAAACTTCGACTTATTTCGGTGTTAAAACACCCTGCACATATTTGGGGACTCCACTCAAAGCCGCATTTACGAGGTTCCCCTCTTCACAGCTTTGAGTTCCCCCTTTCTTTCACCAACGAACTCCTTCTTCCTGACTCAGCAGTGCCACATGTCGACGCAAAATCAGGAAGCAAGGTTTTAGAATTGGAAGCCACTGGCGTTGTTGGTTTGTTTAACCCTTTACCTACATTTCTGCCCGCCTCCGCAGGAACGTTTTACCTTTTCTTAGCAGGTGTCAAATTAATGCGCCTCTTTCAAACGAGTATGATGCTATCACTGTGCAGTTCAGAACCAAAACCAAACAGAGCCACATCAAATTGGAGTGTTCTGCAGTGTTGTTGCGTGAGTGGTCAACGCTTCACATTCTTCCTGTTTGTGCTCTTTCCCACGCTCTGTGAACTTTTGGCCTTGCGTGCATGAGCAGATTGCGCAGCCACAGCTGAACACGTGCAACACGCAAATGGCAACGCATGACAGCGTTTCCAGATTCCGCCACCCCATCAGGGATTTCGTTGCTAAGGATTGTTCGAGCGCGCCAAATTGTTCGCCTAATGCACTTGCTCAGATGCAGAAAATATCGGGCACGAAATGAAAATTGAGGAAGTTCAATTTGATGTGAGGAGCAAATATGTACTCCTTCAACAGACACTTGGTATTGAAAAATGTGGGGCAGGGCCAAACTCATTCTGCGGCGCATTTAATCCTCACCGGGTATTAAATTGTGAAAAAAGAAGTGGTGGTACGCTTGCATAGACAGGTGCATCCCAAAGGTACTTTTAGGGGGTACGCTGTGCACCCGCAAAAATAAGTAGTGGTACTTCGTACCACCGCGTACCCCCTCCGCTGATCCTTACTTTTTGAATTCCCCATCGGTTCGGTATTTACATAGACAGAAATATGGGCGTTCGGGAAACAGTTTTGAACCCTCTCTGGATGAGTGATGAGTTTGAAAACTCTCTGGGTGGAAAATTACTTGATAAAAGGTGCTCCTCAATTTCAAAAGAGTCCGTAACTGTGTTTGAGACTTGTTTAACTCTCTCGAAAAAGAATAAACAAATTCTCATGAGAGAGCCCAAGTAGCTTCGGACTCAAGCTCTCTTATTGCAGCGGAGAGATCAATGCGGGGGTAACGCTAACTCCGAGCTGCGAGGTAAATTTTTTCCATTGGAGCTCCGCCGTTAGAGCTCCATCAAACGCCAGAAGAAATTTCGACAGTGTATGGATATGCCATGCAAGGAAATTCGCTGGATGGAGATGACTGGCAGATTGGATTCCAGATTGGCATTAAAATAATTGGCTCTTTTCAGCACTTTCTCTTTTTGATTTTTTCAAAATATAAAAAATTCGTCCCCATGCACGGGATTCGAAGTGTGGGAAGTATTCGTCCGACTTTTAATCTAATATGTCTCTGGCTTTCAAAAAATATATCCAAATTAATTGTGGTGAAGGGAGAAAAACGCAGCCAAAATGCAAACTTGCCCAAGTTCGGTCAACCCAAAACCAGAATTCGAATTTGGCTTTGATTCTTATTAATCCAAATAAAATTTGAGGTAAAGGGATAAAAACACATTCAAAATACAAAGCTATCCAAGACAGGGGCAAAAAAGGAATTTCATTGAAACGTTTTTGTTGTGGCTTTACTTGTGAATCCTATAATTTGAGGTGAAGGGCGATAGACACATTCAAAATACAAAGCTATCCAAGACAGGGGCAAAAAAGGAATTTCATTGAAACGTTTTTGTTGTGGCTTTACTTGTGAATCCTATAATTTGAGGTGAAGGGCGATAGACACATTCAAAATACAAAGCTATCCAAGACAGGGGCAAAAAAGGAATTTCATTGAAACGTTTTTGTTGTGGCTTTACTTGTGAATCCTAATTTGAGGTGAAGGGCGATAGACACATTCAAAACAAAGATATCCAAGATAACGGCAACCCAAAAAACTAATTAAATCGTTTTTGTTGTGGCTTTGATTCATACAAATCCAAAATTGTTGTGAAGGGAGAAAAGCACATTCAAAATACAAACTTATCCAAGTTACAAAGAAAGTTACATATCCAAGTTTTAGAGGCAAGCCAGAAAAAGGATTTGTAATGCTTTTGATGTGGCTTTAGATTATCCACTGGTGTTCTGGGGTTCCAGTGATGGCGTAAATTTCGCGATCACAGGCTCCTGCATCCTTTTGAATCCCTTTTGAGTGTAAAATTCCTATTGGGAAACGATCTCGACCTGTCGACCATCAAAACCGTCCAAAGGCTCTCTCTCCTGGAGCAATCTCCTGCCGCTTGCACGACTGCCTGCGCTGAAGCTGATTTTTATCTGCACCTCGAGCATGACTCCCCTTGGAGATTCATATTCTGCAACACCCCATTCCCTTGCCTTCCGAGCATGTCGGCCAGCCTTATGGCCAGCAGGGTTAAAAACATGGCCAATTCTATACTTACGGCAACTGAATCTGCGGGCAGGACGGTCATCTCGGCAGGACGGTCATCTGGGCAGGACGGTCATCTTGGCAGGATGGTCATCTCGGCAGACGGTCATCTGGGCAAGCCTGTCATCTGGGCAGGACGGTCATCTAGGCAGGACGGTCATCTGAGCATGGCGGTCATCTAATCTGGGCAGAACGGTCATCTGGGTTGGACAGTCATTTGGGCAGGACGGTCATCTGTGCAGGATGGTCATATGTGCAGGACGGTAATCTGGGCAGGACGGTCAATTGGACAGGACGGTCATCTGGGCAGGACAGTCATCTCGGCAGGACAGTCATCTCGGCAGCACGGTCATCTGGACAGGACGGTCATCTGGACAGGACGGTCATCTGGGCAGGACGGTCATCTGGGCAGGACGGCCATCTGGGCATGGAACGGGCACTTGTGTCATCATTTAATTTCTCTTCCTTTTTGGCCACTCTGTTGGTTATATGGGATGAGCTTGAAGCTTGTTGAAAGACCTTCATTTCGGATCATGAAGCATGAAGGATCAATGAATCCCTACCGACTCCTTGCTCCATATGTTTGTGCCAGTAAATGCCCCAGTTCTCCCCAGAAAAGATCAAACACATCTCTGCCAAAGTGACCTTGGCATTTTCATTGTGCCTATCAATTTTCGAGCACTTGCGCCGATGCGAATAAACAACAAATTAATAAACAAAGGCCTTTTAAAGGATTACTTGCTGGCCATATGAAAATCCTTATTTCCGTTATCTCGGACAAAAAAAGCTGCAAAAAGCTGCGAAACCCATCCTCATCAATGCCGCAATTTCACAGAAAAGGGTCAGAAGGGACATGGATACATTTTGTTGAAACAGCGGGGAAAGACCGTGAATCTCCCTTTTACACCGGCTGTAAGCAGAATCATCTTTTTATCTTTTTGGAATTTCCGATCAACTTTATTTTTTCATTCATTCTGCTTTTCTTTTCGAAATAATCACAAAACGGCTCGAGCCGCAGTCGGCCGCAATGGTGCATCTGCTCACCTGAACACCCAAGACCCAGAAAACCCAAACACAGGTTGCGGTTAAGTCTCTTTTTCAGGTGGAAATGAAGTCATCTCCGTCGAAGTCTGAAATCATTACTGACAATGACTTGCAGACACTCGATATCGGACTTTTTTACCTCTCTCGGTTTTTTCTTTTCTTTTCTTCAAGCGCGTGGAAGGTGTATGCATATTCGTGAGCTGCACAAATACGAGTGCGGGTATCCCACAAGTTCGCAATGCTGTAGGCCATAAAACAAATATTGGTCTCATGTGGTGAAAGGTGGCCTCTCAATCTGCAAATGCATGCGTATGCCAAGTCATAACAGGCACAGGACATGATTGGTTTATGTATGCATTATTTTTTTCTGACTGTACCCACAGAGGGTAAAAAAGGAACTATACATACTTGGCCGCCGGAGATCTGCAGCCGCTGTATATCTGGCCACATCTGACCACAGGACGTGTGTCCGCCATGGACAATTGGTCGCCGTCAATCACAGTTTGGCCATGGCGAACAATTGGCCGCAATCACATTTGGCCGCCTGACGTCTGACCGTCAGAGTCCTTTTCGCGGTGACAATTTGGCCGCCATGGACGTGGACTTCATCTGGTCGGACGTTCAACGGACATGCGATCAATAATGGGACTTCATGAGCTCAAGCTGAAACTCAGGGGTTCCGCAGTATCGTCACTGGCGGCCTGGCAAAAACTGCTACTCAGGTAATTTGGAGCTGGTGTCGCTTGGAACAGAAGAGAAATGTTGGAACAAACGATGCTCGACGGAAATATCGCTGTGGGGATCGCTCGTTAGATTTGTCTCTAGTCTTGTAATCCGTTTTTGATAAAGGATCTTCGGGTGAAGTGTGGTGCGGGGTTGGGACAGGTTTGGTTTGGATAAATTAAGATAAAGGCAAAGCAAATCACAGGCCACATCCCAGGAAATTATAGTTTTTCACGTCTTGGCAGAACTACCTACTAAATGTGTCTGCGCTGATTGTAAACTTGACCGTTTCCTTGGCGGACGCAATGGACCGATTACCCTGACGCAAGCAAGTGGCCTGGTAACCCAAACGTTCGGACCGGGGATTTCCAAGTGCAGTCCAGCACAAGCTCTATTCACAACTGCCGCGGGATGTTTGCGTTGAACAGCAATCGGAATTCCTTGTTCTACTGATTTGGGCATATATCCCGATTTTGCGCGTGACGTAAAAGTGAAAAATAAAGCTAATCTAACCAAACCTAACCTGTCTAACTAGCCTAACCTGCCATAATCTAACCCAATCTAACCTAACCTGACCTTTTTCCTTTGTTTCAAACGTTTTTTTCCGTTTTTGGGGGTTAGAACTTTAACAGTGGTTAGATGGAAAAGTGCCCAAAACGGTAGGCATTCCTTAAATAGGCGTCCCATGTAGACACGTGTCGCGAAACTCATCCCGATATCAAAACGTTTTGCGTTGCACGGTTTTGCCGAAAACATTTTTGCGGCATCAATGCTGTTTGTGCCGCTAAATTCATTGGAGGCGTTGTAGTCGGATCGTTGCATTGAAAAACAGCCATTTTGCATGTCGGCAAGGACAAGCCCAAAAATACCATCTCAGAGTGATCGGCCTCCGGCTCATCCGAGGCGCGCGATTGGTTGATGGCCAAGTTTTGATCGCGACTTTTGGCACTTTTTGGCAGACCAACGCAGCCATATGCCAAAATATTTATCCGCATCAAAACATCAACATTTGTACGATAGGCAAGCAGTTTCAATGCCACACACGGAGATTTGACAATAATACGAGTGATTCGAAAAAACTGAAAAACTGCGTGCACGTGTCTGGATCGGTGGTTGTGATATGCAGAATTTTCAAATCAGCTAGCTTTTCAATTAAAATGTTTCAATTTATTCTTTTTGATTCATCTTGAATGATCTGGGATCTCCAAATTGTCCATCATCTAACGTCATTACTTGAAAGGCTGCTACAAATATGTGCAGCCAGATAAATTAATTATAAAATGCAAAAGAGCTGCAATTTATTTATTTATTTATTTCAATCAATAAACAGAACAATTGATGGGGCTGTTACAACACAAGCATTATAGCAACAAGATTGCATTGTCAAACCATGTTAAAATCATTGCAGGGATTAAAAACCATAATATGCCTTAAACCAATAGGTAAAGCCAAAAAAAGAAGCTTATCCTAATTAAGAAGGCCAGTCACCACGGGTGACTGGCTTTTTGGCAAATTTTGGCTTGCAATATTCTTTGATATTTATTTGATGAAATTAACGGTTGTTTGGAAATTGCAAGTTTCAGATTTTTTTTCATTTCTTAATTTTTTTTGTGCATCTGGCACATGTTTCATGAAGACAGATATTTCAATTTGAGATCAGAGATAATTTCTGAGAAGTTATCATAATGTTTTTGATACAGGCCTGCAAATAGGTACAAAACCTCCATTTCGTGTCCAATTCGCAGATGGCGTACAAATGATAGCGCAGTGAGAAGACAACTTCCCCGACTTTTGCTGGAAGTGCTTCAAAGAATGTGGTGACTCTAAAGAAATTGCCATTGTAATCGTGTCAATTTCTCATGTTGGTACTTGCTAAACAAACTTTGAGTGGCAAATTGACACCATTGTCGATGTTTTGCTACTTCAGTCGGAACTTTTACCGCTAATTTCGGTCGTAGACTTGACAGAATGACCAGAATGCTGTTCCGTTCTTTCCACACAAAAAAAAAAACGAAAAAAGAAATTTCGGCATTTGCTTTGGAAGCTGAACAAAAAATATACACAAATTTTTGGTACGGTTTGGGTTGGCACCTCCCACATGATCCCAAAAATGTGGTTCCCTTACGGTCTCGTGAATCATTTCGGAACGTGTCTGGAACGGTCCGGGCAGCTTATTTAAGAAATGAGTACGCGTTTGGGCCCTTTTCCATCCAACTCCGTGTTAAAGTTCCGACCCTCCAAAAACGGGTAAAAACGCTAGAAACAATGAAAAAAGGTTAGGTTAGGTCAGGTTAGGTTTGGTTAGAGTAGGTTAGGTAAGATAGACAGGTTAGGTTTGGTTAGATTAGCTTTTTTTTTCACTTTTTCGATACGCGCAAAATCGGGATTGGCCCAAACGCGTACTCATTTCTTTAATTCGTGGGTATTATTGGCCCCACGTTTGAGTGCGATTGGATCGTCCCACGAACGTTGCAGGATGTGGTGCCAAAACGGTTCTGCCACCCGACCACAAAACGGGAATGGCACCATCGCTTGGGAACGTTCCTGGCACCAAAATTGGAAGTCCTTGGCACCATTTTTGCCACTCCGGCAGTATACGATTGGCAGGAAAAATACCCATATGCATCATACATCTGATGGCCAGCAAAAAGGGTCAAAAAGTAAAGTGAAATTGCACAAAGAGGGCCAATGGCATCTCAAATTCTTGCAAGTTGCCAAAGTTTTGACCATTACCTGTGTGTACATACTTCCTTTTGTCCATTATACCCATGCATAACGAGAAAGTCGTTTTCCGATCCAGTTGAGTCTCGTAATCATTTCCATAAAGTGGCTAAAGTTTTCAACAGATTTCTCGGTCGGATAGAAATGGAGTCGACAGATTTTTCTTGCTGGACTCAAGAACGTGAACAGAATTGAATTTCACGCGCATTGGAATAGGCATGCCAGGGAAACTTCAGCCAACCGATGCACTGTATATTCGCTGACCGTTTCGACCGGAATCATCCAGAAACATCCTCAGACCATCAAAGGACACCGAATTATTTGAGCTATTTTTGGTGCGTCTTCAGTTCCAAGCAAAAGTTATTGGCTGCGGTCAGCTATTAGTTTTGGGGGACAGGAGTGTAATAAGATTCAGAAGTGAGAACGTGACAACGTATCTTGTACATGGTGAGCCAAAACTGCTACAAAAAAAAAAGGTCTCGATGTGGTTGGTGCCCAGAACTGAGTTCTGGATGGTGCCCAGCTCGATCCAGAACTTGATGTTGCTCGATCTTTCTGATGGGGTCACTCTGGGCCGTATCACCCAGTGGGCTCATCTGGCCCAAGCTCAGGAGCGCCTGGTCTGAAGGGACCCAAAATTGGACCTTCCTAAAGTGAAAAATGAAATGAGAATGCCCTTTCGTACCCTTTCGCTTTTTTGAGTTTTCCCGGTTTGATGTTAGTTGTGATAATTTAAGAAAACGCCGACACGCCCAATTGTTGACAACAAATCTGGCATTCTCAAAACATCATCCACCCTAAAACATCCACCCTAAAAACCCTAAAAACATTTTACATACACACATGTGTATAGTAGCGGCGGAATTAAGGAACTCACACAAATGTGTTTTTTCCTATTTAACTGTTGCCTCTGGAACTTTTTCTTTCTTTCTTTCTTTTTATACTGTGGTGAAGGCGATAAAAATTAAAGTGCCAGATTTCAACATAGCTTTCCGGAGCTGTCAGATTTTGACCTCGGTTAGAAAAGAGGATCTTTAATTTCTGCATTGTGGAGTTTTGCTAAAAGTCGTAATTTTTACGGTACATTAATTCTGCTGCCAATATGCAAACAATCTCCAGCACAATTTCCGGCACAATTTTACCATCGGTTGGACACCCTGTATAATATCTCCCCAATTTATTTCCCATAAACGGGAAACGAGCAATCCAGGAACGAATACTCGTATTTAGAACCTCGGACTTGGACACGTCTTCAACGTCCGACTGCAGGGGCACTCCTCCCGGAGATGCGACATCAACGGTCAACGCCAGAATTCTTACCTTTTAGAGGGCCCACAAACAACGTGTCTCCGGTCCGAATTATAATCAAATTGATTAAAAATGCATGTAAATGCTTCGCGCATACCTGTTTTACATTCGAAGAACACTCTGCTCCCGAAAACGTTGTACGTCTGAGGTTTACATGCACCGGATCTGCCTCGTAAACAAGTCAGAGGTATGTTGTAAATTACGCAGCTTGGTGTAGGGCAGGCAGAAGACGACTTCTGGGCTTTTTTGTAAGCCACGCTTCTTTTTGGAAATCTCACAGGAAAGAAGATTCATTGGTGATCAATTTGGTATTGGAATGGGATGTGTTTAAACAAATCACCGCTGCTGATAACGTCAAAAAAGCTTTTCTTCTTTTGGATTTGTCGCATGCGTTTTGCGTAACCATATGCAACGTGTCGAGTGCAGTGTTCCACTGGCCGGAGCAGACGATATCCCCCTGGTGGTCATTTGACCCTGTGTCTTCCGGTGGAAATTTACGAGCATTTGAGTTGGCGGCACAGAGTTAGCAGGGGAAATGTCCAAAGGGAAATTAAAATTTATTCGGGCGGAAAATCTCGGATCACAAAACAGATCGTTGCCCCGAGTAAACTTCGCATCACTTCAAAAAAATTCAAAAAAGACGATTCTCCGTCAAGACTCACTGCAGTGGTGTGTTTCGTCTTTCCGCTGTCATTATGGGAAAATACGGAGTGTTCAGTAATTGACGGGCCATAGGAAATTTTATCGGAATTTTAAAGAACGGGGCAATGTAATTCTCCATCTCGCTTGCGCGGCAAAACGCATTCCTTCATGCAATGCGTTCTGCAGCGCATGAGGAATGGAAAATAACATTGCCCCGTGCTTTAAAATTCTGACAAAAATCTCCTATGACCCGTCAATGACTGAAGACCGTGTATAGACACATTGTTCCATTTGAAGATCTAAACTGAGAATGCTTCACACTCTTCCATATGCACAGAAAAACTTTAATTTCTATGCCGAGAAGAAGTTTTCAACCGTCGAGTTTTCATTTTTGAAAGAATTCTGAATTAACTCTGAGCACACTTTGGGAGCATTCTTAGCTTTTATTTTTAAGTGGAATGAGGAGTAGGCTGGTTGTCATTTTTCAGGCATAAAATTTTCCGCCAACAATCTCCCGGGTGGCATTGTTTCAGTTGATCATCTGCAAGTAGAAATTCAATTTTTTCTCACAACGATTGTTATTTTCCGCAGCAATGCAAGGGTTTCTCGCTACTCCTTGCACTGAAAAAATCACATGCTAACATTCAACCAGCATTCTGCTTCCATTCATGAATTAAAGATACCTACCTTATACTTGAATTAAAGAACCATTACTTGCAGCATGGATTCCACTCGCAATTCGAGTACCTAAAAGGTTCATGGAAGGAAAATCAACTCTTTTTTTTCAACTCAACTCATATCAACTCAACTCAACTCAAATCAACTCAATTGAAAAGGGGCTTTCGTCAACTCAACTGAAAAGGGGCTTTCGTATACGAAAGCCCCTTTTCGAAAGCCCCTTTTCAGTTGAGTTGATTTGAGTTGATATGAGTTGAGTTGAAAAAAAAGAGTTGATTTTCCTTCCATGAACCTTTTTTGGAAAAGGTGCGGTGAATTGCGATGCGGTAATTTTTCACCTGCGTTGTGACGTCACCCTGGAATGCGAGCGAAACAGCTGTTTCCGAAAACAAATAGGATTTGCTGCGGAAAAGCTGTCAGCAAAAGAGAAAATAGGAGGCGCTGCGGAAAAGCTGTCAGCAGAAGAGAAAATTGGAGGCGCTGCGGAAAAGCTGTGGGCGAAAGAGAGCTTTGGTCAGTGAACAGCTTCTACGTCCGCGTCTCACCGAAGGTTAGCATTGAGGCCAGCAAGAAACCAACAGACACACATCAAAAGGGTTTTTGGGATTAAGGAACTACCCTCTGTTACTCGAACTCGGTAATGCCTAAAATCGCATTCTCTCCGCTGGATTTCACGATTACCTCAGAAACCGACCGAAAGCAGGCAGCGATCATGTTGAGTCGAGGTCTAACAACTTCGTTCAACTCTATTATTTTCAATTTGCCTCTGAACATATCA